>JAFFST010047150.1:367195-381152 GCA_022414735.1 Noturus placidus | reverse complement strand
AAGATATATATATATATATATATATATATATATATAAGTTTTATCACCTGCAGGAGTTCAAAAGCTGCAAGCATTTCACCAGCAGTGCAGTTTCCACGGTACACCTGGTAGTACTCTAGCTGAGGAGGGAATCTTGGTGGCCCGTAATGCTCATCTGACATTTTAGTTGTTGGCTTTGCAAATGTCCTTCCCATAAAATCAGCTTTGCCCTACAAATAGATCAAAATGTGCATTGTCAGCACTGACTTGCTTTTGAGCATGCTACCAAAATGGTAAGGTTTTTACTTGCTTACCATACTGTCTTGGTCATAGATCTCGATGACAATAATAGGAGGGTCATCCCTCAGCTCACTAGCCTCACCATACAATTCAACATTATCAAATACTAGAAGTTGATCCCATGTGGGGCAGAGGGTCTCGTTCACAATCTGACAGAAGGGAACCACGTGGTTTTATTTGAATTGGATGAATGGGCTAATTGTTTAAGTTGAATGTACAAAAAAAAAAATTATTACAAAGAGGAAACTCTTACCTCTGTGACCTGGCTGTGAGTTGAAAAAAAGACTCTAGCAAAAGGGTCTGAAAGACCAGTGCTATCTGCAGCAAACAGGCTCCTTGCCTGGTACATGTGTATTCTCAGCTGGAAGACTTGCTTCACTGTTAGAAGCAATTTCAAATAGTTAGATTATTGATGCAATAATATCTGATTTAACTTTTTATTTATGTTGTTAGCCAAATAAATTCTATTTACTGGTGTATATCAAGCTGATTGGTGGAGATGAGTGCATTCCCGGGCCTTTGACAGCCTTGTTCTCCTCAAATCCATTTGGTAGTCCACTCAGGAAGTCTTTGCGCTGCTTGTTTAAACCCAGCCAGAGGTACATTTCAGTCTTGGCTTGGACAGTCCAGCCTGCTGATCCAAAGCTTTTTTTACCTGGGAGCTAGATAAATCGATAGATAAATATATAGAATATAATAAATAAGTAATAAATCATTTTAGAAAGGGTGATATAGGATGTTTCATTCACAATCTAGCCTGAGTTTTTGAGTATGTGAGAAATTAGTGCTTTACTGGATTTAATCTCACCTTGAAGAAAATGGTCTTGACTTTTGCACAGTCTTTCCCCATCTCCTCCTCCACATTAGAGAAAAGGAGGTCTTTGGAGGGGACTCTAGCATATGCAATGCGTTTTCCATTGCTGAACATCCATATGTAAACATCTGGAACACTGTGTTGAGGCTGCAATAAATTCAATTTTACATATTGTATTGGTTTCTATTTTTAGACTATCAAATAGCATAGGCAAATAGGCCAAGGAACTATTTGTAGTAGTTTGTCAACATTACCTCATCAGACAAGAATCTCAATTTCTGGAGGAAGTTTTGTGCCAATTTGACTTTATCCTTGACAGTTTTCTTTTTAACCTGAGATCGCATCGCTTTTGCTTGTTGGCCCATAGTTTCCTAAATACATAATTCAACAGTTTAGTAAAAAAAATCACAACATACAACATCTTATCTTAACTATATTTGAAGCTTGTGAATTTTGTAGCTCCTTTGAGTACCATACCAGCTCCCACATGCATAATTTCAGCTTTTCTCGATCCAATTTTGTGAGCCCTGTCTGGCTTTGGTCCTTGTTTGCCAGTGTTAGAAAGTTGCTAAAAGAGAAGTTGTTTTAGTTCTTCAGTGTATATAATAACCCCATGGAATAATCAGAAACTTTTTTGATGCAGTGTATTTTGTTAAACCAGGCTGGCCAAATAGTCATGGATGGCTGGCATAGTTTGCTGCTTTCCCTGCTCTAATGTACTCTTCTAAACTGTTTTCTACTCCAGCCATCCAGGACAAGATTTGGGGAACCCAGCTCTAGAAGGTATGGGGGTAAACTTTTCAAACCTGCAGCCATTGCTCAGTTCTTCTAGAACTCCTCTGAGCCTACGCTCAGGGAAAGCTTTCTCCGTTTTAATAATCTCTTGAACATCATTCAGCCCTTCTTCCTTTAAAGTAATAAAAAAAATAAGAATCAGTTTTGGACATCTATTCATCAAAAATATATTAGAATATTTAAAATATATCACCTACCAACTTATCTGCAATGTGGTCTATTATGTTGGCATTATATAGTCTTCTTCTCTGGTCTTGCCACCAGCTCTTAATATAAATACAGGGCTTTCTCTCAAAATATGGAAGGTGAAAGTAGTTCCTGTGGAATGAATTGAAAATGACCAACAATAACAGTAACTGCAATGTTAACTTTGATAGAGATGTTCACATACCTGTCAGTGATTACTGGTTTCATTGGTGGAGTTGTGGACACTGATGACAGTTCTCCATCATCAGCAACCTCTTCATCACTTGAGGCTTGGATAAGTTCAGACTCTTCATCACCATCCTCTTTCTTTGATTTCTTTGTTCTTGGTTTGGTAGGGATATCAACATCACTACCATAATTTCCTAGTATAAAGTTGACAATTTATTAATGTTAGGCCTTCAGTTTCTTTGGATAAATATAGGATGGTAAATGTTGATTTTTCATGTTACCTATTGTAACTTCAAAGTTAATGGGTTTGTCACCAATCTTTCTGTCAATCATAGTTGCTTCTAAAAATGCTCCAAACAAAAAAAATTCCTCAATTTTTCCAGTGGCATTCTAGATTTAGGGACACAGAGACATAACACATAAATATACCTGTTCTCTTGGTATTTTTTAACTTCCCATAATTTTTCTGTATTATTTTACATAAAACTGAGCATATAATAAAAGCATATACTTAAATAGATACAATTTGGATATGCCATACCCAAACCTATGAAAACCTATATTCATATCTAGGCTTAATAAAGCTATAACGTGTGTACATAATTATAGTTACAATCTATTATTTATAATTATATTGCAATACATTTAAAATAAAGTCTTTCTTGCAATTTTCTGAAAACCAGACATTATCAACCAATACGATCTTCATTCAGGTTCAAAAGCAACCACCTTTGACTTAAAGAGCAGCAGAACATATGGTATAAATTTTGTCTTGAGTTATACTATTACTAGAAGTAAAAAAAATATTATTTATTACTAAATTATTACTATGACTGTAAAAATGTTATTAAATGCTTAGTCTATATAAATGTTAAATGGTAAAATGGCGCACTTATATAGCGCTTTTTTATCCAAGGCACTTGGATCCAAAGCGCTTTACACTGTGTCTCATTCACCCATTCACACACACACTCCAATGGTAGCAGAGCTGCCATGCAAGGCACTAACTTGCCATCGGAGGCAACTTAGGGTTCAGTGTCTTGCCCAAGGACACTTCGGCATGGGATCACCCGGGCCGGGATTCGAACCGCCAACCGCACGGTTAGTGGATTAATGGACAACCCGCTCTACCGACTGAGCCACAACCGCCCTTTGTTAACACTTAAGCAAAGCGTTTCTATCCTACTATGGTGAAGATAGTCTCACTAACAAAAAATGTTCTAAATTAATAATGTGGAATATTAATAAAAATAAGAGCATTCATAAATCAAAGTAATTGCCCAGTAATTACCTTTCCTATCTTTGGATCACTTACCTCCGAAATGTTGGGCACTCCTTCCACTTGGACCTCAGGAGAACTTGTTATCTCTGGAGAGGATGTGTCCAGAATCTCCACAGCCAAGTTGATCAGCAGCCGGGCCCGAAAGGAAACTCCCTCTCCAAGTCCCTCATTCAGATCCTGATACTCGTCCATGAGGGTGTAACTCCTCGTTGAACCATACATGTTCACCCAGGCCGGCCCCAGAGTTGGGAGAAAGCCTGGTAAGAAAGGATGTATCAATAAATTTAATCTGATATTACATTATATAAAAGGCTACAATATTAAAATATAGCAACAAAATATGTCCTAATATTGACCTTTATCTCCATCATTTGAGATCTTTCGTAGGTCAATGAAATGTGTTCCAATAGCCACATCATTCACTTTGTCTGCATCACGAATTTGAACCTTTATGCGTTTGCACAGTGGTGGAAATTGTTCAGTGAAAATTATCTGCTCATTCCAAATAGGTTCATAGCAGCTTTTCTGGATAGAAGTTTTTCCCTACACATCATAAGAAAGAGGCCATATTTAAAATGCTATACTAAAATGTGAGTGTTGACAAATGAATGTTAACCAGCTAAAAAAATCTCACCTTTTGACCAGCAAATAGCACCTGAACGTATGGGTCTACCAGGTCTTTATTCTCACCAATAAATGCCTTTTTCACATTGGCCATAATGCTAGTGTTCATCTTAGGCAAGCCTTCAGCTCTGTAGATTTTCACATAGAATCTGGCCCATTGACGGTCAGCTGGAACACCTTCTGGCAACAGAAGATTCCTACAAAAAAGAATAACATATAACTTAAATATCATTTTGTTATAGCTAATGTAGGCAATTTTTGCATGATAGAGTAGATTTTCCTTATACCCCTCAATGTCATCCTCATCAGTTTCATTGGCCTTGTGTGGAGTTTTGATGTTGTCACCTTTTGTAACTACAGCAATGTCACATTTGACATAGCCTTTACACCCTGCAGTAATGTCATCAGGATCACATAAAACAGCCCATTTGTGGTAGAATTGGTGGTCTGTGAAAGAGGGAACCTTTTACTAAATTTCTAGCTGACTCTTCTCTTGCAAACATTGTGCAGCTGCAACAGGTACAGTATGAGAAATGCTTTTACTCTCACTGTAGAATAAAACATTTAGCTTAGGTAGAATGGAAGAAGTAGTTGCTTGTTACCAGGCTGTGAATAAACTGTTCCCACATCCATCTTGAAGGCACCAACCATTGTTCCACTTCGCAGAAGATTTTTAGAGTGGATTACCTATAAAGAATATATATTATGGTGAAGAAAGGCTCTCTTTCTCTATTTTAAAGTTGAAAAAGGATGAGTAAGCACTATCTTGTGTATCTTTAAAAGAAAACTTACTGACACCCTCAAGATCTTGTCAAACATAACATCGGGAGGAACATGGAACTCAAAGACGAAGTACTAAAAAATGTGAGGGCACAAACAATCGTTTGTTTACAAAATTGTGTAAATTGAAGATGTTTAGTTAGTGTATTGAAATGAAAGCATGTAAATATATTAGTGTGATACAGTATATTAGTAAACAATCTTTACAGGAACCCTTAAATGTTGTATGTAGAACCCTACAGAGAGGGATTTAGCAAGGTTCCTCAAAAATATGTTCATATACATGGTGGTAAACATTACCTCATTGTAGTAAGGGCAGTTGGTCGATTCTTTCATTGACGTGTACTTCTTCTCTTCGCCGATTTCAACACAGACCACTGGATCCATGTTCAAGCCCACTAGTTGTCGGGCCTCAATAACTGTAACACTGACCTACATGGGTGAAATTTTTATGCATGATTTTAAAGATTAAGGATTTAATATTTAAGGAGAACTACAATTCAGTTTTACTCAAGATAATTCAGTGGATGTGGTGAAATTCAATTTCAGTTGACATTTACTTATACTGATACATTAGTTTTTTTTTAATGTTAAATCATTTAATCCACCTTGTGAATTGAATTAATGTTTATAGTTGGTGTAATTGGGAAAAGTATTATTGATAGATATGTATGCTATTTAATATACTTGGAAATCCATCAGTCGTCCAGCACTAGGTTCAATTTTGATGTCAGGCTTTGATCTGAAATAAAATTAAAATAAATAATGTAAAATAATATGCATATTTGTTACACTTCACCGTCTTAATGCAATGTATAATATTTTGTGGTTAGATGCATGCTCACCTTTTGTTAGAAACATTAGTTGTTACAGCAGTGACAGAGGCCAGTGAAATGGTGTCAGGATCTGGTCCTTTGCCAAACTTTCTGTCCAAGTCCTCTGTCTCCAGGATGGCTGGCTCATCTTAGAATACCAAAAGTCATCAATGGGTTATTGTAATAATCACTTTTTTGACAGTAACATTTTAGTTTACTTGCATCTGTAACATTAAATGAAAACAAGACCAAAGAAGCATCCTTTAATGACTGATGGAATGAAGTGAATAATTTTAGCTCTTACCTTTCCCATCGTCCTTAGAGCCACGGGACTTTCCACGCTTCATATTTGAGAAATATACTATTTTCCACTCTGTGAGACATAGAGGAGAAAAGTGGAAGTTGATACAATGAAGAAGTACACATAAAGTACACATTACAATTAAGATACATCCCTTCACTCAGCCATTCATCTTCAGTAACAACTTTATTGCTATTTTAGGGCTGTGGTCAATTCAGAGCCAGTTCCAGAAAGGCTGGTCACAAGGCAGGAAAATTCACCACAGATGGGACACCAGTCCATCACAGAGCACCATTCACACACATACACACATATTTAGAGGCTATCTAGCATAATCAATCCACCTATCTGAATGTTTATGGACAGTGGGAGGAAACCAGAAATCAGGAACAAACTCATATAAACAGGAGAAGAACTCTGCACAGACAGTAACCCAAGCTAAGGATCGAATCAGGGACCCTGGTGCTGTGAAGATGCAATGCTTCCCATTTTATGTAAACACCACCATGCTGTCCTATGAACACACAATTGAATGATTTTGAATAAAGTTAGCAGATGTAACCTACGTAAGTTGTAAGCTGTCCTTCTGGAGGAACCATTAAAATTTCTATGTAGAATGATACAACAGATCCTTTCAGACCAGGCTTCCTAGGAGGAAGATCATTTTTGGAAGCTAACCATTAACTATCAAAAGAACCCTTGAAGAACCCTTAAAATATTTCTCTAACTTTTTTGTTTTTATGTTGAGCTACACATCATCTTATGAAAATACTGGGAGATCCTGGTCCATTCTGCTCTCCCACCCAGATGAGGATGGGTTCCCTTCTTAAACATCTTAGGGAGTTTTTTCTTGCCACTGTTGCCACTCAGTGTCTTGCTCAGTTGAGATAAATTCAAACCTTTAATATCTGTATACCCTGCTGATATTTCTGTAAAGCTGCTTTGAGACAATGTCTATTGTAAAAAGCGCTATACAAATAAAACTGAATTGAATTGAATTGAATAGGAGTTTGGTCTCTAAAACACCCCAGAATATTACACAGTATCTTGTATTAGTAGGTTATTTACCTGAAAAAGGCATTAAAAATTGTACATTTTAGAAGGTCCTCATTAACACATTAACATATTAATACATGTGTACTTAGTAAACTAAAACTTTTGTCACTTTTAATTATCACTGAATTAGTGGAACTGTACTTGTACCTTTGTGTCATTTTATCCCATATTTAATTTACACCTACTTTTCCACCCAACCATCTCAGGTATTGTTGCTCAGCAAACCTTGTGTATCTTGTGATAATTTGGCCTCAAGGTGGATTTTAATAATTAAAATGGATGACCTAATTCCATCAACAAGGTGGGGATGCATTTCAAAAGCCTGTCATTGTAATAATAAAGTTTACATTAATTGATTGTAGCTAAATGGCATCAATTACATTTGCACAGTAGAAAGATTAGAAAAGAACTTGATAACCAGGTAGACCAAGCAAAGCAATGTAGAACAAAATCTTTTATGCAAACTTTGGCAGAAGGATTTTTTTTAATTTTAAAAGTTATTCTGTAGTAATCCTGTATTTATTTATATAAACCAAGGTGATGGTGTCTTTTGTTCAGGAGTGTGTAGTTACAGAGGAATCTGTTAGCTTTTCTAATTTACACCCAAATTTAAGATTATTTCAATAGTGCTCTGAGATACTCTAATTTTATCTCAAAAACACTTGAGAATTTTTTAAAAATGGGACAAATGTTGATTTTCAGATGTAACTATTTCATGGTATCACACTGACTAAGCTATGCCCTGTCTGTCTATTCTCTAATGTAAACATTTTAAAGACATGATTAGAAGGTAAACAGTGTGACTACAGAGCTTCATGCAAAAACAGTACAGTATAAAAAAGTTTACATACCATAAAATAGATCAGATCTTCAGTTTTTCAGAGCTTCTGCACGTAGAAGAAACTCCAGTGTTAAATTTGACTTCAAACAAGTTGTTTTACATAGTCAAAACCAACATTCACTTGACAGACACAGAAAGGCCCCAAAAGCAAAGTAAGCCAAAAGAGTTTGGTTTGGTTCAAGGCTGGAGTTGGACAAGAGAGATGTGATACACCAATTAATAGTGTATGAGAGCCGAACCTGAGACACTAGTAACTAGAACTAGATCCTATTGAGAGTCATCACTCTGGGTTACCAATGGCTATGTATGCTATAAAATACAGAATAACAAAGAAAAATAATCCCACATAGATGTAACTAAATCAAATTTTAGTTCCTTCTATTTTTCAAGTGTAAGATTTAAAATGATCTTTTGATGTCTTATACCATTATCTTAAACCAGGCATGTGATAATGAACTAAATGTTAGAGTACTGTGATACATCAGCTTTTTTAATGTTCACTGTATTATTTATTGGACAAATTAATCTTGCAAGATTGCATCCCAACAAGCTATCTGAAATGGTAGTCTTAAACCTTATGGTAGTTTAAATCTTAAACAGTCTTCACAATGTGTCTAACAGGTGAAATACATCTGCACAACAATAAATAGTTGGTTTATTGTAATGGAAAACAGTGCTCACATTTTCTTACTCCAAACAAAGGCAAACTGTCTCCTTGTTTAATTATTCAGCATACATTGTTCTAGTGGGTATGTGGGGCCATTGTCCATCCAAATTGGTGCTAAGTGTTATCTCTGCAGTGCAAGATTATTAGCCTCTAATCAGGTCTTTAGTAGACTAATGTCATACTTGAAAAAATGAATTGCATGCCATCTCCAAAATCTTGGTTTTACAAAATTATTGAGCTAATGTTACAACATAATCCTCTTATTTGACTGATGGCTTAGGAAGTAAAAGATGGACATTCTTCACACTGAGCGCCTCATTCTGCAGCAATGTTTAATATGCTGTACAAAGATATTTTTGCTATCCATAATTCCTTTGGATTTTATTCACTTTTAGCAGTTAGTATTCAATGCAAATTATTTCTTTTTAAATCTAGCTACAACTCATCTAATTAATAAACCATATGATTTGTAAAGTAGACGCTGAGGTCTACTGTTGCCTGTATCCAATTAAAGTGTTTCTTTTAATTTTTAATGAGTGCTCATCATTGCTGCATGTTTTATCTTCATTAGAAGAAATTAATAGTCGCATTAACTTGGAAACAATAATCATTCAAATGGAGAACAGAGTAAGTGTTGTTAGAGTTATTTTGAGCTTCTTCGATATGGATGTCATGTCCTTTACAATGAATTATATGAGTAAACTCACCTTAAATCAAACTTAACATGAATACAAGATCATTTGAAAGCTTCTAAACTGAATTATTGAGTGACAAACCTGTGTCTCTAGACCACGTTTAACTGTTTATTTGAGTAGTTTATATGAGCTTTTCTTTTTTATGTTAATTTCTCAGTTTTGATAGTGAATCTAGTGTGTCTAGATAGATCTAGGTTTGAATGCCTGATACTCCTGCTGACAAACCTTCGACAACCTAGCTGAGAGATCCTGCCTTTAATTAAGCAAGCAATACATGGACAGAAGCACTCTACTGTTGTACCCTGTACTGCTTAAACCAGGGTCACCACCTCATTGGTGTTGCCAGTCCAACAAAGTAAAAACTTGTTTCTTATGTGTTTTTAAGGCCAAGAGAGATTTTTCAGTGTTAAATTAGTACTTTGAATCAATTTATAGCTATGTATATGACATAACCTTTTTTTTATAGGAAGGGCATTATGTCAAAAATTTCTCAACATATTCTCAAAGATATCAGAACCAATTTGCTCATTTTTCAGGTGCCATATATGTGAACTTACATATTGTGATTGAGTTCATCACATATCCTGAATATGGCATAGCTCTCATAGTTGATGTGAACAAATTGTTAATATTACAAACACATTAGATTAAGTGTTATCATCAGTATTTTGGATTTGAAGCTTGGCAAACAAATATGGTTTTCATCATGTGGTTAAATGATGAATACATGAATTTACAACGATTCTACAGAATGGCACTGTTTGCAATGTCATCCAGGGTGAAGCAGAGCATGACTTGATACTGGCTTTGCAATCTTATCAGGGCACTGTCAAAAGCCCTTTTCTTGGCCATAGACACGTAATCCTGCTCTCTTTGTGCTCCAATGCTGTTTCATCTAACTGTAATGCAATATGGCACGTCAGTACTGGGAGTTTCTGCGTGGTCTATTGGGCAGCAGCAAAACCATCATCTCTGTTTATTCCTGGTTAAATTCAGATTTACCATCAGGCCTGTAATGAAAGGCATTTTTACATTATGGGATTTATCATCCATCACTTTTACTCAGCTCATATATTATATATATATATATATATATATATATATATATATATATATATATATATATATCTGCTTAATCTACATTAATTCCACTGTGTTTTCATTATATTGCAAAAACAAACACACTGCTCAGTTCTCTTCTGTCTCAGTTGTAAGTCACTTTGTATAAAAGTGTCAGTCAAATGAAGTAAATGCAAATGTTTGAAGTAAATTTGGTTGTTGTCTTCTATAGTATTTTAGTATACAAAATTACAGCATCAATATCTGTCTATATCAATTAAGGGTTTTATTTTAAAGAAATATTTCTTTAAAAGAATGATTTCAAACATGACCCTTAAATAAAGGGATTCCCCCCAGTGTTGTCCAATGGTAGAGCAAGAAATAAAATGGTCACAATAAAATTGTTCAAGTAACTTCTGCCTGTTTTTAGGCACTATGTAGACTCATCCTATACAAGAAAAAAGTGCGGGTGCCATTTAAAAAAATATAATATTTTTGTTTTACACAGGCTTGTAGCCAGGCTCAGATGCCAATTTCTGGTCTTCAACTTTACACACTGCTTTCATGAAATCCTCATGAGTTGCATACTCAGTGCATACCTGCAATAACATTGTGTTAGCATTAGAAACATCTAATGTATATCATAAAACTGAATCCAACATTCGCTAAAGATAGAAGCTTGCTTCTTAAATCTGCTCAATTACATTCATCTGATAGTTTTACAAATAGTTTTATATTTGTAATATAAGGTGAAACACCGAAGAGCAATTAAACTGGATTAATTTGGATGAATATAGACAAGGGGGGAAGCACTCTAAGAAAATGGCTTTAGAGCTGTTCTTGGTTACTTATATCCCCATTTTGGTGATAGGACCAGAGCTCTTCAGAATCTCTACCCGAGGGTAGATCTCAATCAGCAACAGAATTAAAATGATGTTTATTCATTTAGATGTAATAATTACAGATTCCATGGAAGGGTTCACCTGTATTAACCAGTGACACTTCTTATAATATTTACAGAATTTACAGAATTGGGGCGGCTGTGGCTCAGTTGGTAGAGCGGGTTGTCCACTAATCCACTAACCGTGGGGTTGTGGTTCGAATCCCGGCCCGGGTGATCCCAGGCCAATGTGTCCTTGGGCAAGGCACTGAACCCTAAGTTGCCCCCAATGGCAAGCTAGCACCTTGCATGGAAGCTCTGCTACCATTGGTGTGTGAATGTGCTCTCATTTGTAAGTCGCATGTAAATGTAAAATGATATTTCTGTAAAGCTGCTTTGAGACAATGTACCATTGTAAAAAGCGCTATATAAAATTAAAATTATTATAATATAAATGTTTCTCTTGCTTTAGAGTTTCAGATATGTACAATGAGCATTTATGCAACTCAACACAAAGGGTTCTCATTTATGTAACGTAATACAAAGAGTACATTAGTCAGATCTCTCTGTGTTCCTGGATCTGATCAGATAAGCCACCAATCACAGTGCATGACACGTTCCTCTACACCACGTTGGACATGTTGCACACTAGTGGATAAGTTGGTGTAATACTGGTACCCATTCTGTAGTACAGGATACCAATTAAAACTTATACTCAATTAATCTGAAAGCATATTTATTGGCATAACTTTAATAATACATGTGTGTTACCAAAGCATCTGTAACACAATACAAACAGTAACATCAGAATAAACAGAAAACATAAATAATAACAATATTATTACCACTACAAATAATAATAATAATAATAATAATAATAACGAGAAGAAGTCATTCTTATGCAGCGGGAGGCGCGGTATGTCTCAATACGGGTATAATAAAAAATAAGCAACGGTAACCGGCTCCCGAGATCTACGGTGATTATGACAAAGAAGCATGAATATCTATTGATGTTCAAAAAACGTTAGCGTACAATTGCTCATCCCCTCTTCTTCTTCTGCTTCTTCTTCTTCTTCTTCTTCTTCTTCTTCATCAGGGTTCAGTGGCAGCATTTTGGAGAACATTACTGCCACCTATTGTGCATTGTAAACGGGTGATAAATGGATTGGACCATAGACATACAAACATCCATCCATCCATCCATCCATCCATCTTCAACCACTTACTCCTTTTCAGGGTCACAGGGAACCTGGAGCCTATCCCAGGAGGCATCGGACACAAGGCGGGGTACACCCTGGACAGGGTGCCAGTCCATCGCAGGGCACAATCACATACACACTCACACCCATTCATACACTACGGACACTAAATACATAATATAATAATGTATAATTTATATAATATTCATTAATATAATTAATATAATAAATTAATACAAATAACTAAGCACAGTGGCTTAGTGGTCAGCACGTTTGCCTCACACCTCCAGGGTAGGGGGTTCGATTCCCACCGTGGCCCTGTTTGGGAGTTTGCATGTTCTCCCCCTGCTGCAGGGGTTTCCTCTGGGTACTCCCATTGCCTCCACCAGTCCTGCATAGTAGGCATGTCCAAAGTGTCCGTAGTGTGTGTATGTGATTGTGCTCTGCGATGGATTGGCACCCTGTCTATGGTGTACCCTGCCTTGTGCCCCATGCTCCCTGGAATAGGCTCCAGGTTTGATCCCATGACCCTGAAGGAAGGATAAGCGGTATAGAGGATGGATGGATGGATCAATATGGTTACTTATTTATAATCCCATTCCCCGCACTTCCCCTAGATTTACCACATCAACCGGTGTTTCTTTATTTCTATCCCTTCCAGTAAACCTTTTTCCTGTCACAGGCACCATAATATTAAATACTTCATCTACCTGCACATAAAAAAAACATGTATATGGGATATAATCAGAGATGCATCATGAGATTGGGAGCATACAGTGCCTTGCGAAAGTATTCAGGCCTGAAACATAAAGATATAAAACTGTAATTTTTTGTGAAGAATCAACAACAGGTGGGACACAATCATGAAGTGGAACCAAATTTATTGGATATTTCAAACTTTTTCAACAAATAAAAAACTGAAAAATTGGGCGTGCAAAATTATTCAGCGCCTTTACTTTCAGTGCAGCAAACTCTCTCCGGAAGTTCAGTGAGGATCTCTGAATGATCCAATGTTGACCTAAAGGTCTAATGTTGATAAATAGAATCCACCTGTGTGTAATCAAGTCTCAGTATAAATGCACCTGCTCTGTGATAGTCTCAGAGGTCCGTTTAAAGCAGAGAGCATCATGAAGAACAACTAACACACCAGGCAGGTTCGAGATACTGTTGTGAAGAAGTTTAAAGCCGGATTTGGATACAAAAAGATTTCCCAAGCTTTAAACATCCCAAGGAGCACTGTACAAGTGATAATATTGAAATGGAAGGAGTATCAGACCACTGCAAATCTACCAAGACCCGGCCGTCCTTCTAAACTTTCAGCTCATACAAGGAGAAGACTGATCAGAGATGCAGCCAAGAGGCCCATGATTACTCTGGATGACCTGCAGAGATCTGCAGCTGAGGTGGGAGACTCTGTCCATAGGACAACAATCAGTCGTATACTGCACAAATCTGGCCTTTATGGAAGAGTGCAAAGAGAGCTATTTCTCAAAGA
>JAFFST010047150.1:353142-364543 GCA_022414735.1 Noturus placidus | reverse complement strand
ATATCACTTTGCTTGTATCTCTCATTTGTAAGTCGCTTTGGATAAAAGCGTCTGCTAAGTGAATAAATGTAAATGTAAATGTAATAATCCAGGATTTCAGGCTATCTGCAGTAAAGTATATGTTAGGCTATCTAGGTGGGACTGGCAATTATTACATTAAAATATAACAATTTAATTAATTACTCACTGAGTGCATCCTGGATCTTTAGATCGCAAGTATATAAATCCTAAAGGGAAAATGTTTTTTTTTCTAGTTGGGTTTATATTTGGTTTATAAATTTGTAATACTGAGTGCATAAAAAAAAAAACAGGCATGTAATAATAGGAGAATGTAAAAATCAGTGTAGCTGGGATTGTAATAGTTAATTTGTGATAGATTCAGCAATTTAAGAAGAAGAAATATCTGAAAGTTACATCTGTTTTGTGTATAAATAGGCCACAAGCTATCCTTGTTGGTTATGAGCTGACACTGTGCTTTATGCTTTGTCTGGTAAAGCATGGTTGTGCTCTCTCTCTCTCTCTCTCTCTCTCTCTCTCTCTCTCTCTCTTGCTTCTTGGAGTGTGCTGCAATGGCCCACCACCTGGACTACTCTACTACGTACAAACTGCAAATTTCCTTTCCAGTAACTGACCAAATAGATGTTTATAACCAGCTGGTCACCTCCCCCTCCCGCTATGTCTTCTACCAATATGGCTGTGAGCTTCATTTAAAGACCAGTTGTGTCACTCCCGGCTTTGTTCTTAAACAAAGAGATCTGCCGTTCATCTGCCCATAATTGGGCTGGGCCTTGGAATGTGCTTGATGTCTCCGCGTGGCCATTACTGCACCGGCAGGGATGCTGGGAGATGAAATGGAAACTGCTCTCATCGATCTTGGGATGACAGTGGAGGGCCCCAACAGAAATAAAGAAAGAATACCCATTATGGTTCCTTATGTTCTTAAATTAATATTCTCACTCAAGGGAATATTCATTTAATGAGAAACTGTAACCTGTGAAAGAGAGAGAGACTAGGGCCTGAGAAGCCAATAATAATGATAACATTATGGCAGCTCTTCAGTTAATGCTCTGTGCTAGTGATCAGAAGAATTTCAGTTCAAATCTTTCTAGTGAGCTGCTGTTGGGCCTCTTGAACAAGTCCCTCATCCCTCTACTATAACTTAAAAGAGTCTGCCAAATTAATAAATGACAAGACACATATTTTAGAGTGTAGGTTTTCAAATGTTATCTAGACTGATTAGAATAAAAATTTGTGATTTAAGTATACCTATTGCTTCATATGTTTTTATTTTAGTGATTATCGTAAATGAAAGTACCTTAAATTGAATGTATTTCTATGTACTGTCCTGCCTTTAGACAGTCAACTGGAGTGGGGGTGGAGTAAGCATCTCTAGTCTGGATGTTTAAGCATATTGATGGCCTAGACGTGCTTAGTGGAGCAGACGGGGGTGATGGGTAAAGGGCACCGCTCCCCAGCAGCAACCCTTTGGACCGTCTCCCACCCAATGGCTCTATTTCCTCCTGGCCGTCTGGGCCCCAGGTGCCAGGTGGGACATTGGGCTGTTGAATCCAGCACAGTACTGCCTGTGCCTGGTCTAAATGACCTCCTCCAGGGCTGCCTGCCCTTTGTGATTCACTCACCCCCTCCAACTCCACTACAATTCACAGGTCTTATATCCCACCTCACCGGAGCCTGAGTGCAATATCTGTGTGTGTGCGACGGCAGCCATCCATTTGGTGTATTGAAGCAGACTACATTGAGAGTTATTCCAGAGTGAGTATGTCACTCTAAGTAAGCCCTATAAACCCTCACACTGTGATATTGATCAGTCCTATAAATACTTTGGGCTGCAGACTAGAAGCTGAAATAGAACAGACAGCATTAATGTAATATTTCACTTTTACTGTTTTGAGTTAGCAAGTGTAGCCCTAATTGTCTCCATGACAGAGATTTTTTTCCCCTCATAGCTTTGCTGAGATATTGTTTGTTGGACAAGAAACAAGAGAACATTGAGTGCTGTATACTTGGTTGAACCATATCAAGTTTTTTTTATTTAAATTTGTGAAAAATCTTTTCTCCCTCCTTTATTTTCATTCAGCAACAAACCACACCCTGATTATGGAAAGGTCACCACCTGGTTTGTATTTCTACTGAAATCTCTCTTCAGAAGTTGTAGTGAATCTGAGCAGAGAAATCAGCTTTCATAAGAGGAGGATTGGTAAAGCAAGCATAGAAGTACTTCTAGCATGCCAAAACAAACAGAATGAGGATTACAATATGCACCGGAAATGAAGAGGTATATTCCAACACATGGGGAATTCCATGTTACGAGAGGTCCAATGGTTGGAGAGGTCAGAAGCAAAAAAGATGGTATGAAAATTACAAGCCATGTAAATTATTACTTGTGGGTGATAATGAACATTTTGGATGTTGAGTGCTGGATCTCGACATTCGTTACTTTCACCTCGCATAAATGTAAACATGCTGCTACAACAGACCGTCATGCAGTTTACGTGTCAATGAGATTAACTAAGTGTTTCTCCCACGGACCACTGTGTATTTATGCATGTGTATACAGAGAAATTAGAGAGAGAGAGTAGTATTAGGTGAAGATATTACTGCTCATCCAAGCAGCTTATCCATTACTGGTTTTATTGTTAATATATTTTTTGAACATCAGAGCTAAAACAAATCTGTCTATTTTGACAGTAAGAAGATCTATTGTGTGATTGTATAAGTATAGCTTGCTTCTGTTATCAGGGCTTAAGAGTGATCTGGACCTCTGTAGAGTTAGTACAAGGTGTTTGGAATTTAAGTGAGAAATCATGCTTTAGCCAGTACACAAACCACTGATTACTCAGTCAGGATAAGTTTGATGCTTTTTTACATTGCAGCAAGAAGAATGTTCTCAGTAGAACTGCTCCTCGGTATGTTTTCACCTTACATGCAATGAAATTCCACAACACTGTCTGAATTTTATAAAAAACATACATGTACACATTTTACTTTCACACCTGCTGCTGTCACTAAACAAACAGGATACCCTTCCAGAGCCATGATGTCTCCACTACACATGTCAGTGAGGTAGGAAGTGTTTTGTACTGATGGAGCTGCCACATTCAAGACACTCAGATTCAGCCAGTAACGCGGTTCCCCAGTGGTCTTGGTGCTTTCTGCATGAATGTCTGAGTAACCTTGCCTGCGGACCTTCAGCACTGGCACTGGCCTTCTAAAGTAACTGTGTCTGGTTTGAGACACCCCCTCCTGACCACAACATATGTATATACACACACACACACGCCAGAAGACTTAAAAGATCGGACTCCATCCCTCAGAGGCCGAGGCTGGTGTCCTTAATGGATGACAGATGTCTCTGAAATGAGGCTATAGCGTGAGTGTGTTTCATGTTAGCTCTCTGCGTGATGAGCAGGGAAGCAGCTGGAGATGAACAAAAACGTTCAGGCCCTCACAATGCTTCCATTTATTATCCCTGGGTACAGTTCTGGTTGAAATGCACCCCTGCTTTTTAGAGTAATATATTGGGATTAATAACGGCAAACAAAGGAAAACATTCTGTAATGGCAGTAGCTTGCTTGATCTTCTCACAGTATATCTCGTGACAGTTTTAGTTGGTGTATGGTTGGGCATGTGGTAACTCTTGCAGATTAAAAAGGAATTTTCTGTCTGTGACTGCTTATAATGTTGCTTAGTGTTCATGGTCAAGGACATCAATTTCGCATGTTGCTATATGATAGCATGGAAGAACATGCCTTTTCTGAATTGTTCAAGTACGGCAGAGCTTGTTCCACATTTCAAGGGATTCTGCTGAATGCCCTCCAGCTCTGCATCTGGTTATTATTTCCAAATCCTTTGTAAATGTACCTCACCAATACCCAACTTACTTTAACCATACAAAGTGTTTTCTTTTGCAAGGGTGAACTGCAGGTGTTCTGCATGGGAGCAATCACACAAAATGGTTGGCTGTTCTCTGTTAGGTAATATTCATTCCAACACCTACTCTCAGCTGTATACAGCTGTCAGAAGAGATGAGGAGTTTAGTGAGAAGGTTGAGGTTGAAATGAGTCACCATTTGGGCGGTCCTCTTCCTTGGCCTTGATGGGGCGGGATAATAGTCAGGTTTGAGCAGGTTGCCTGTTAGTAGGCCTCTAAACCGAGTAGGCTGCAGGAGGTGGGGCTCTCATTATCTTTCCCACCATGTTGGGCCCTTAAGTCCATCTCCTCAGTGCTTGCTCTGTTTGTTTAGAGAGCAAGAGCCTTTTAAACTACATTTGGGCTAATGAGTCTATTATCTGCCAATGATCTACAAAGGGGCCCACCTCCCTCTCTAGCTCCCCTCACAAAGTTTCTTCTGCTCTATCACCCTCTCTTTTCCTATCATTCTCTTTCTTTTTCTACTTCCCTCCATCAAACAGTATATTTTATATCATTATCTTGTACTTTAAAGGCCCATCATTAATGGTTGAAAAATAGTCTTATATTTCCAGTGTTTGCGATTTATGTTCATAATATGAGCCAAAACATTCTTCAAGTAATTATTATTTTTATATTTATTCTGAAGAACTAAGAAACCATTTCCAATCTGGCCTGTCTAGGCAACCCATTTGCCGCAATTCAGCTATGCTAAGCTAATTTTGTTAACATTTGCATCGCAAAGGCCATAAAAACTTAGAAACAATATACAATATATGAAAGATAACTGTAGAACTCTACATCATCTCATGTTACCATTACCAAACATTGTCATGATAGCTGAGATGATGGATGTTTGACATTTGGTTGGTCGTGCAATCACCACTGGATGTGCTTTATCACCATTCCAGTCATCATTTCCAGCAGGTGCACTGAGCTGAACGAGAAGGCATAGTATGCCACATGGTAATAGATATAGTTTAGACATGGATATTTTTTTTTTTTATATATTTGCTGCACTATTCCTGACAGTTCACTTAATTAAACTCTTACAGTTTGGAGGTTTGTATTTTAATTTTGACCAGTCTAAACAGAAATAACTCCCTTAATGTTTTTATTAAATAACATAATCCACAGGCATTTTTCTCTTCATGCACTGGTTTTATTTGATGGTAACAACTCACACATTTGGAATATACTTCACATGCTTGGTTTCTTTTTCTCAAAACTTGGAAAACAATCAGATAATTTACCAGAAGGACAATTCATCTTAAAGATGATGGGATTTCAGACTCACAGGAAATGATGTCTCCCCAGTCAGCAGATGAAATGCTTTAGAGCAGTACTTCAGACAATATGTAGACAGTTGTTTTCGAAATATTATTTATCACATGACCTTTCAGGCTGCATTTACGGTGAATAAAAATCTTACGTGATTGTCTCTTAAGTCGACGATGCATTGCATATTTATTGTTTTTGCCTTTTTGCCTTGAATGACCCTGGTGTACTGTATGTGAGACAAACATCCATGTTTCAGGTTCTACTGAGTGCTGAGTTTAGGAATCAGCCTCACAGAGGTTGCACTAGTACCAGTAGCCACAGGAAGCTGTTGCAGATTAGCACTCTCCCTTGTCCAGTCTGGGCTGCCCAGTTAATGCTGAAGACTTAATTATGGGGATGTGGTAATAGAGGAGAAAATGGCAGGAATGCTGTCCACATGGCCATGATCACAGTGGGATTAACTGCACGAGCTGCTCTCGGCAAGCTTGGGGATCTTGAGAGCAGTTTCACAGCTGCTTTTGTCTGCCTTTCAAGGCAGGAGAATAAAAGGAGAAGGAGGGGGAAAAAGAAGAGACAAAGAAAATTAATCTGCTGGGTGCTGGATCTTAATTCGATTTAATGAAGGGACTTGTATTTGAGAGCCTTTCACACACACACACTCACACACACACACACACACACACACACACACACACACACACGCACACACACGCACACACATATTCAGGCAGAAATTCAAACTCTTCTAAGTACTTACAGCTCTGTTGAGAAAATAAACCCTATTATGAGCAATTACGCTATCCACCAGCCATAGCAAATCCATCTTCTTTCCTTGTATTAGCTAATAATGGGGTTAGCAAATCATTTAATCTTAAGCATGATGTTTCCGGATATTTCATTGTCGGACCTTTAAATCTGAAATCTGTTTTCAGATGTTTTCCATCATATTGAGTCATGAGCTCCTTTATACTTTTAGTTCAATTGGCTTTTCTGATCATATTGAAGGATTTTCAAAAGAAAAGCCTTCTTTCTATGTCGAATTTACTTCCTGGACCATAACAATTGAATTCTTTTATTTGTTTATTAAATTATTTGCTAACATGGATGTCATGCACAATTAAATAACTTTCTGTATTAAATCACATACAGTACACTATTAGAGGGAAAATGGTTAATTGGATAGTTCTTATCTTCATAAAGTGGTTCTACTTGGGACACCTTGTTGTATGGATTTACATAAGAACCTTTCTCCCTCTGGGAGAACCCATTATGGTTCTAGATTTTTTTCCCTGTAAAAGTATGTTTGTGTTTACAGACATAGGAAGGGAATGGAATTACTGAATCAGAGACATTCTTGAGCTTATCAGTTCATCTAACTGTTTTCAGTCAGAACCTGATAAAAGGAAAACAATCAACACAAACATCTCAGCCAGGCACACCCCCAACCTGAAAAAGGAGAGGGAAAAAATCTATGACTCTCCACCAAGCTGGAGAAGCCCATTACTGTGTTCATCTTTTCAACATTTGACAGGTGGAAGTAGAACTTTGGGGTTTATGTTTTAATTATAAAGAATTCCAGATGTGGAAGAAGGCTCATAAATTAGAAGCAGAGCTACTCAAATGTCTTTTTTCAAAGGGACCAAGCGGGTCAGCATCTGCTTCTCATTGAAGTGAATGTTATTAAGGGTCTCGGCTAAAGAAAGCCTCGAGTCCCTTGTCTGGCCCCACAATAATTGACACTATTAAATGTGCCTAAACAGATTTAGAGCATTCAGAAAAGTTACATTTGTCTTGGAGAATGAATCCCATCATCTATTTCAGGGAAAGAAACCTGAGAAGGATTAATAACCATTTAATCTTTTACACACTGAAAGTGAATCAGGAGTATAGTGGCAATGAATGATAAATACAAACCAATGATACAGCAAGCAAGTCTGGAGCCAGAGCTCAGGCAGAGAGGACAACAAAATTAAAAAAAATAATTTACCACACCAGATTATTATGGTTTAGTGTGCCATGAAACAAAAATGAATGAGTAGTTGGACAAAGCAGTGAACATTATCTGTTGTAAATTTGTGTTATCTGATATTATTGTCCATTATTTTTAGCACTTCATGTATATTATGGTAGTGATTTCTTGTCATTTACTAGGGGCTCCAATCTACTTTGGGGTTGATGAGAGGGTGCAGGATCTTTACTTGGTGTGAGACCAACTGAGGCGGAAAAAGAAACGGACCCAGATCGGCAGAAGTGAAGTGGGACTGGAACTCTCCTGGGCGTGATTGAAAGGGTGAGAAGTTAATTTGGCAGCTTTTCCTCCTCACTTTGCTAATGTTTCCTCTCAGGGCCAAGCTGCATCAACGCCCACCCCACCACCACACCATTAAAAAAAAGCCTCCTCCAGCGTTTTTTTGCTCAGCCTCTCTCCCTCCACTTTCCAAATCCACCTCCCCCAATACACCTTTTCTCCCAGTGGAGCATGCTGACCCGAAACCAAACTTTCTCTCCCCAGGACACTTCCTGCTTTGCAACACTCATTCTCAAGTGTGTTTTTCCAGGGGTGTTGGGAACGGGGAGGGGTGGCATAGTACTTGAAGGAAATGAGGACCATGTCAGTGTATCTTCATGACCTGTCAATCAGAGGCCCAGTGAGGCTCAGGGGGTTGTCTGGAATGGAACAGGAGATGCTGGTGGCCTTACTCTCTTCAATCACCACTAGGAATAATTCTTACATCAACAGCTACACTTTCCTGGGTAAATAAGGTCAGAATAGAGGAATTGATGACTACTACCACACTATCTACTTATCATTCTTATTTGGCAGTTTCTGCTAACCTTAGTAAATCCATTTCATATATTAAAAAGCCAGAGAGAAGCCTTGATTAAATTAGAACAACAAACAAACAACCAGGAATTATTACAAAAAACACAAACTTTAAAACTCCACTCAGGCTGCCCCGGGATTATGTTCTATTTCAAGTTGTTTATTATTATTATTATTATTATTATTATTATTATTATTATTATTATTATTATTATTATTATTATTTAATTTGTTTGTTCATTGCCATGGTTATTGTTTCAGAACCTCGTTGGTGGAGCATGGAATAAATTATCTGTAAACTATAATTCCTAAACTAATGAATTGTGTTATGTAATGCAAAGTTTTTTAAAAAAAGAATTTACATAGTTGCATCTGTAACTCATTAATAATAAATAAAACATTTGTATATTGAAAGTTAATTAAAAACTGTTCTTTGTTATGTTACAAATGCTTCCTGTAAATACATTCCACCATGGTTACTTTACCTCTGCCTTTAATCTTTTATCAAAGCTCCATGGAATAGTACTTTAAAAGCTCTTGCCAACTTCACTCCCAGAATGGTGCTCCTTTCCGTAAAATTAGCTCAGCATTTGCTCTTATGGGAAACTGTCACCATTAATTCTTCAGTAACATATTGTGAGTCTAACAATGGCAAAACTTTAAATGTGCCGTATGTGTTTGTGTTTTGGTGTGTGTGTGTGTGTGTGTGTATGTGAGAGAGAGAGAGAGAGCGAGAGAGAGCAAGAGAGAGCGAGAGAGAGACAGAGAGAGAGAGAGAGAGAGAGAGAGAGAGAGAGAGAGAGGTCTGGCTAGACGATGTTGCCGGATGAAGCCATGCACTGCTAACACACTGCAGGCCATGGTGTTAGACAGGCCAGGTCGGCTAGTGACAGTGTGCAGCCCCTATCCTGCCTTATTTATCTGCTGTGGCAGTGGACAGAATGCAATTTCCTGAGAAGGGGGAAGCCAAGGGTGGGGGTTAAGCACATCAAAGTGAACAGAGAGCTATCAGGAACCTGAGCACTGTCAGCGCTGCGTGCCAGGTCTCTCTCTCCCTCTTCACTCCGGCTTGCCAGACGCTGGGCATAGTGCAGCTGATAAAAATACACTCCTTCTCCAGATGCAGACACCTTAGACAGGCCAGCAAGGGCAGCTATTAGACATGTCCCTGGATTGGGTAAAGGTCATAGTTTATCGCCTCTTTGGTGTTTCCCCTACAGCTGCAGCACTCAACTCTTGCTTGCTGCTTTTGGGCTCTCAGTCGCTATCTGAGGTGGACAGACAGCCTCTGTGAGTGCCGTTTGTTGGTTGAGTGCTCTATAATGGAGTCCAAATGAGAAGCAGTTTGAGTGAAATGCTGACGTGTAAGAATCGGACAGAAGTATTTTGAAAGGCTATACTCTATCTAGGCTAGTTGAGAAGGAAAAGGAGGCAATAAGACCAGGCCCATGGACCACAGCTTTCCTCAATCCTGCTTTTATGTGCTGTTAAACAGTTGTTCTCCAGGAGAAGAGGCAGTAGAGCCTTGGGAATTCAGCTCTGCTTAGATAGTGCACCTGCCCAGTGGCTATTAACTTCCTTTGAAGGCACTAAATAAGTGCTCTTGTGAAACCTTTTTCCTGCACCATGTGAAGGTAAATTATCAGGTGGCCTCAGGCAAAAAAAAAAAAACCCACAACAAAACTCAGCAGCCAATAGGCCCCTATATACCATCTCTACAGTTGTTTTATAACTCTCTATAGTATATTTAGAAACATGTCAAAGAGTGTAACTTCTTTATAGTACATAGATTTAAGTTGTTAAACTCTGTGGTTTGAGCTGGATTTTCTTTAGAGCTAGTTCTGTTGAACCCCCTGAATACATTGGGGAGGTCCCCTCTGATGCCTCTCAGTTTTATGTCTTTCACTAATGGCTCTTGGAGGCAAGGTTAACTTAAAGGAAGGGGGCATTCATAGAGGGAGGGAGCCCTTATCAAAGCCATCAGAAATGCCTTGTCGGCAGCCATTCATTGGACTCAGAGAAAATAAACCAAAATACCTCCACAATGACTGAGTGTTAGGCAGATAACAGTTGGCTGTGGGGGTCCTTTTCCCCTTTCTCTCAGTGGCCACTCACCTTCTCCATCTCCCTCTCTCTTTCTCTCCTTCTCTTTCTCTTTTTAGTTTTATTAGGAGGAAACAGAAAGCCCCAGTGTGAGAAGCCACTTGTTATCTGAGAGTCTTGGGAATCAAGCCCTCTGCAGAGTCTTCACTCACCACGCTAATGAAAGCTGGACAATTTGTGTGCTTTCGTTCCCAACATACTTAAACCCCCATCTCTGGTCCTTCTCCCCCTCTCTCCCACCTCCCTCCTTCTCCTCCACATATATCCCACCTCTCCCTCTCTCCCCCAAACAGTACTTAGATTCCGGCCCATTCATTATACCCCAGCGAGAGCTTCAAAGCAAGTGGCGTTTATTAAACACAATTTATTATTCATTCATCAGCAACCAGAGGCTTGTGGCACATACATTATTTCCAAATCAGATTGTAGCATCTCCAAAATGGCCCTCACGTTCTAAAAACAGACCCATATTTTTCATTCTAGTAGCACGTGATGAAAAATACAGCATAGTAAACTCCTCTTTAAGAAACATTTTTTAAATCATACAGTACCTTTCATTTTACAACTTAAATTTTTAAAGACGTAATATGTAGTGCTGAAATAAATATAAAAATTTGAAATGAAATAAATTAACGTAAATGTTCCTGCACTTGGAAGAAGCCATGTGACTGTATTTGAGTAATAATAGTTTACGTATATAATGTTTTTTTTATGAATATAGAGATTTTATGATATATGCTTACATTATTACATGTTAGAACACTGTGTATTTGAAGGGGTCGTTAGTTTTTCTGGAACCTAAGCAGTTAATATGAGGCAGAATAGTTCTGGAGTATGATAAATACCACTTAAATATCACAGTGTGTGAAAGAGAATGAAATTTTTATTGATTTAGCTCTAGATAAAATTAGCTTATTTAGGCAAATTTTGATCGATTTAAATGTGTTATACATGTATACATGCTCTCTGATTAATAAATTCGTTGAAAATCTAGTCCAACAAGTTGTTATCAATATACAATATATATTATTAGGTTTATTTTATCACCCTCTAGAGTCCTTTACAAACCTGGACCTTATAATCAATAAAATCTCTCTCGATACAGTATCTCACAAATGTGAGTACACCCCTCACATTTTTGTAAATATTTGATATCTTTTAACGTGACATCACTGAAGAAATGACACTTTGCTACAATGTAAAGTAGTGAGTGTACAGCTTGTGTAACAGTGTAAATTTACTGTCCCCTCAAAATCTGTCCCC
>JAFFST010047150.1:334172-347350 GCA_022414735.1 Noturus placidus | reverse complement strand
TGTGTGTGTGTGTGTGTGTAAATCTGTAAATCTCAGATAGTACGTGTGTGTGTGTGTGTGTGTGTGTGTGTGTGTGTGTGTGTGTGTGTGTGTGTGTGTGTGCGGGAGTGCTGGAATGTAAAGCTCTGACTGAGGGCCTCTGAAGCTTTAATGGATTAACAACCCAACCTGGCATGCTAATGGAGATTGTCTGTGATGTAATGAGCTTTTAATTAGGTCACCTCTGAGCTTGACCCTGGTGTAATGAGGGGGTGGGGGTGGGAATGGAGGGGTCTGGGGGAGTTTAGCTATAGAGGTGGAGCCTAGTGATAGCCCCCTGACCTACAGGTGTGAAGCTACCCAGGCTGTAAACAGGGCTGGACATTCCAGGCATTCTCAACTCAGCATCTCTACACACAAAATATTGAAGCCAGGTTTCATGGGTCCCAATGCAAGGCAGCTCATGAGGTCTTTCCCTGCTGCTATGGGTGGTTTGTCAGGGACTGTTCTCAGCTTACTGCTTTTGGAGTCTTCTCTTACTCTCCATCTAGATTTAATCTAGTCAAGTCAGCCATATTGTGATTCTATCAATATGCATCTATTCAGTGAGCCTTGGTGTAACATACATTACTGTGGCTAAGTACATAGGATTAAACATTGTACACATAAGAGAAAATAAGAGCAAAACTGATCACTAGTGCGAAGAACAAAGACACAGCTAATGAACTACACAAACCTTCATTTGTTAAATACAGTGCCCTCCACTAATATTGACACCCTTGGTAAATATGAGCAATGAAGGCTGTGAAAAATTGTTTAACCTTCATTGTTTAACCTTTTGATCTATTATTCACAAAAATGCTCTGAACTCACAGACATGAAACACAGGTTTATCAAAATAATATCTTTGTTAAATATAGGTGTGCAACAATTATTGGCACAACTATGAATTCATATGAGAAAGATATGTTTGATGTATATTCCCTTTAATATTTTACTTCTTTTAGTACTAGGAACAGGAAATAGGGTGACTAGGAACAGGAAATTGTTCAACCATGACTTCCTGTTTCACAGGGGTATAAATATGATGTAACACATAGGCCAAATTCCCTTAGTCATTAATAAAAATAGGCAATAATCAAGGAATATAGCTGTGATATGTGTCAAAATGTTGTTGAGCTTCACAAAATGGGAAGTGGCTATAAGAAAATAGCACAAAATCGAAAATGCCCATTTCCACCATCAGTTCCCGTCAACTGGATATGTTTTGAATCAACCTGGAATTGGTTGTATATTGTCTATATTGTCTCAAAGTACTGTGAAGAGGGTGGTTCAAGTGGCCAAAAAAAAATCTCCAAGGATCACAGCTGGAGAATTGCAAAAGTTAGTTGCGTTTTGTAGTTTCCAAAACTACAGTCTGATGTCACCTACATCACCACAAGTTGTTTGGAAGGGTTTAAAAAAAAAACCTCTACTCTCATCCACAAACAAACTCAAGCATCTTCAGTTTGCCAGACACTACTGGAACTTCAAATGAGATCACGTTCTATGGTCAAAATCAAAATAAAGATTTTTGGCAATAAACACCAGAGGTGGTTTTGACGCACACAGAGAGATAGTCATATGGAAAAGTACCTCATGCCCACGGTTAAATATGGTGGTGGCTCTTCAATGTTTTGGGGCTGTTTTTCTGCCAGAGGGCCTGAACAGTTTATTAGGATACATGGCATTATGGACTCCATGAAATATCAATCAATATTACATGAAAACCTGACTGCCTCTGCCAGAAAGCTTAAAATGGGTCATGATCAGATCTTCTAGCAGGACAATGATCCAAAAAATACATCCAAATCAACACAAAAATGGTTTACTGACCACAAAATCAAGGTCTTCTCATGACTTGAAACCCATAGAAAAACTGTGGAGTGAACCGACATGGAGAGTCCACCAGCATGGACCTCAAAATTTGAAGGATCTGGAGAGATTCTGTATGTAGGAATGGTCTCAGATCCTTTGCCATGTATTCTCCAACCTCATCATGCATTATAGGAGAAGACTCAGAGCTGTTATCTTAGCAAAGGTTGGTGCCACAAAGTATTGACTAAATGGGTGTCAATAATTGTTGCACACCTATATTTAACAATTTTTTTTATAAACCTGTGTTTTATTTGCAATTGTTTGATACAATTCTCCTTGACAGCAGAGTATTTTTGTGAAATACTAAACAAAAGGCTAAGCAATAAGGACAAATTTTCACAGACTTCTTTGCTCATATTTAAAAAGTGTGCCAATATTAGTGGAGGGCACTGTATATAAAATATCAGGGGCAAAATAAGTATGTAAAACTAAACATGCTCGTTGTGCAAATTACATGGAATTGGTAAGCATAATCATAACCATTAACATATTGTCATTTTTGAGCTCAGCGGGACTTGCTATAATGCTTGATTATTATTGGATGATAAACAAAGGGCAGCTTATGATCTTGTTGCTTGGATAACAGCTGCCTTAAGCCTTTCTCCTGCTATAATCCTCAGCTTTGCATTGAGTGGTGCTTTTATTTCATATACAGTATTGTGGAAAGTTCAGAAACCACCCTTTTGTTTTCAATCAAATGGACATTCAGTACTTATTGCTAATTATTTGGTGGAAAACAATAATAAACACATTTGTGTGATTTATGAACTATAAAATTAATGAACAATCATGATGGGGAAAATGGAATTAACAGAAAATCACACAATGGTAAAAACAGTATGAAATCTTTCAGTATTTTATCTGTAATATTGAACTTAATAATGAGCTGAATAAATAAGTTCTGCATGGTAATTTAAAGAAAATGGAATTCATGTACATCCCCCATCAATATTGTTTGCCACCAAATAATAAACAATAATTACTGATTGGCTATTTGGTTGAAAACAAAAAGGTAGTCTCTGACTTTTGTACAATATTGTAATTTTTTTTTTCTATTACATATTTGGCTTTGAGTGCTTTGATTCTCTTGAGGATCGGCTACTCTGGTAAGGCTTAATGAATGTCAGTTATGTGATGAAAAGCCTTCAAGGGCAGGAAATAAATAAAGAATGATTGTGATTAATATGGTCACATGGAACTGTATATTGATTATATATACAAGCAACTGTAGACTTGCTTGTGGGCATTTGGATCTGTGTTGCAAAAATATACCTTGCTTTTAGTGACTGACAATCCATTTAATTACTTTTCTAGAGGAGTGTTGGGCTCCTAATTTATGAATGGCTGCCTAATGTATAATGTAACTTCAAAAAGTTCTATTATTATTATTATTATTATTATTATTATTATTATTATTATTATTATTATTATTATTATTATTATTATTATTGTTGTTGTTGTTGTTGTTGTTGTTACAATTATAATAAAAGTATAATACATTCTATATTTAACATATAATAATAATATACTTTAATAGAATAAAATTAGGTAGGGAGATTGTCTATGATAAAATTGCCACTAGGTGTGAATGTGTGTGTGAATGAGTGTTTAAGGTGCCCTGTGATGGACTAGCATCCCATCCAAGATGTATTTCTGCCTCATGTCCAATGTTCCTTGGATAGGATCCACCACAACCCTGACCTTGATAAAGTGGTTACTGAACATAAATGAATGTATGAATAATAATAATAATAAAAAAATAATAATACCTTTACACCCAATTCCCATAAAGCATTGGCCTAACATGTTTCACAATCAGATTCCACACACTTGTAAACAGGAACACATGCGCTTTTTCACTCTCTCTGTCTCTCTCCCCTGTCTCTCTAGCCTAGACTCATTAAGATCCTATAAAGTGACTCTTCTTAATGAGAAAGTTTTTATAGGGCTCTCGGAGGGCCTCTGGGGGATAATCAGGGTGAAATAGGAAGTCGTCTGTCTTGACAGGCTGCCCCTTTTCTCAGCGGTGGTCTGGTCAGTGAGGGCCTCTCTCTGTAGCCCATCGTTTTTGCCTCACCTCTGCTCAGCCACCTCTCTAGCCTGCCTGAATCTCTCTGTGTTTAGATTCTCTCTGATATGAGAGATGTCAGCTGGTACCCCATTTGCTTGTGTCTTTGCATAGATTAATCCCCTCTTGTTTGATTCTTCTTTGCTTTGCTTCTGCTTCTCTCTGTCTCCATCACTCGGTGGTTTTATGAGGCAGGGCTCCGGATATATTCCTGAGCCAGGGTCGTCCTCTCAATAGGGGGTCAGTGTCAGTTTGTGTGCTGCATGTGGCTACACCTACTGGTGAACCAGATCTCTGCAGAGCTGAATCTTGCTGTATTTAAAGCTGAGTGTGCAGTATAATGCACAAACAAAAGACACAAAAATGCGATCCATGCAAACACATGCATAATCACATTTAGTAGCCATGCAATCCTGGCTGTGTGTTCATTCAGGCCTTTTTGCTCATTAGGTTATATTTGGTGAATATGAGTACAGATGTTTTGTAGGACTCCAGTGGTATGTTACACAGTGCTTGCTGAAGGAGGAGATGGAAAGAGGGGGCGAGGGGGTGTGGAGGTCATTTACCGGATGTTGCTTTTAAGATCAAATTGTGTTTATGAATGTCATGTCAGCCACTCTGCCAGTGAGGGTGAAAACTTATCTCGTAGCAGATGTTTACTCCATAGGTCGAAGGGCACACAGTGTTTATATCTGAGGCTGGGGGATGAAACTTGTTTAGAATTGCAAATGCTGCTGTGGGCAATTACCTTAATCAAATTACATTTTTTTCTTCTTCGCTCTCTCATTTTTGTTCCTGAGAAGAATTTACCAGATTCAAAACAACTGCTGCTCAGAGTCATTCCCTTTATGTCACTTCCTGCCCCAGGCTCACTACAGCCCACCAGCTTCCTCTGTTATTTATTCCATGCCACTAAAGCACTGTGAAACACTGTCTTGATAAGCTGTTAGAGGAATCTGTTTAGCTTAAAGGAAAAGTAGGAGGAACTGTGGTCTCTGGTTATGAATAGAGATGTAAATCTGGACATATTTGTTAAAGAGGTAAAGTTACTGTCCAGCTGCTTTGTGTAACTGTTTCTGAAGAAGACATGCCTTTTAATTCTTGGCATCAGATTCAAAGAGAGGTGAAGAAGAGATGGGGGATACATGGCTTTTAGAAATTGTATCACAGTGAAGAATGAGATAAATTATTGATGGTTTTTCTTTATATGAGACCTTGCTATTAGCATTGGAGAGGGAAAATGGTTTGTGTGTGAGGGAGCTAGCAATGGAGAGAAAAACCAGGATAGGTTAGAAGGTTGTAGGCCTCGGGGTTGTATGTCAGGAATAAGGTTGGAATGACGGAGGAATGGCTGTGATCTCTGCTGTGTGGACATTAGCGAACAGCGCGAGAGAATCTCAAGTCCCAATGATGTTTTCTTTTGCAGGAAAAATTCAAGATGTGTTCTTTCCTCCGAAACATAACCCAGGAAAAGGTCATGGTGTGGTCACTCCATGAAAGTCTTGAGTTTCTGTCACTGAAGCTTGAAACAACACATTTGTACTGGCCAAAAGCAAGGAAAAAGAAGAGGGTGGGAGAACATCTCACTGGCTCGAACAGCCACTAAGGGTAAATGAACTCAATGATACTGGCCAGACTGCAGCCCTCATTATAGTGCTACACTAAACATGCCAGCTCCCATCTGCGTCTTCACACAGCACACTTCTTCTCACACTCATCTATTCAGTACATGTTCCCAAAAAGATATAACTACAGTACTCTTTTTATGGAAGACTCAATATACCCAGTGTCTCGTAAAAAGAAACTCTATAAATAACTATTAGACATTTGACATTTTAAGATTTAAGGAAAACAAAGTGCAAGACTATGATTGTGCCATGTAATTAGTGCACTTTAGTTCAAAATGCTGTTTCTATTCCCTCCCCTTCTCTCATAAATTTCATCATCAGTTTTGCTACATTTTCCTTTGACACCTTCTCAGAGTTTTTATGGCTTTGCTGCTGAAGGAGGCTGTCTCTTTGTTGTTGACAGGAGAGGTGTGATTAACGTTCCTTCTGTCGACCCTGTCTGTGGCCTAACACACACACATGCACACACCCACACCCACACACACCATACACTCCCTACCTGTGATCTATCAGCCAGTCTGGAGAAAGAGCCAGTCTTGTGCAGATGCTTGAATTAGGGGATCAGGGGTAGATTTAGGGTGGGTACCTTTATTATTGAGTAAGTATTTTCCAATGCAATAGATTGGTGTTGAGGAAAAACAGAGAAAATACACACAACATATTTTTGGAAATAGTGTGACATCAGGCCAGATTGAAGTTGTGGGAAACAGGAAAATAGACAGAGTTTGCCAGGTGAGAATCAGAGGTTTGGCCACAATCTTTGCACAGGTGATGCATAGGAAAACAGGTATTTATGGCTACGGTCAGTTACCAAGTAAGCAAGTTCCAATTACAGACAAGACATTCTGGGAATCATTTGGTTTTCAAAGCTGGAGTTGAAATCAGTTTCTTCTTAGGAAAAGCCACTGGAGTTGTTGGTGACCACAGGCACAGCTAATTAGTCAGTTAGAAATGCGCTACAGCGTTTGAACAGGCAGTAGTCAATAGCGCTGAATTAAAGGACAGAATGGCAGGGCCTTAACCACCATAAACTCTCTTTATGCCTTTGGGTTGGAGGATCTGGAGAGATCTGTGTATGTAAGGTGTGAGTGTGTGTGTGTATGTGTGTGTGTGTGTGTGTGTGTGTGTGTGTGTGTGTGTGTGTGTGTGTTTCCGTAAGGACACGTTTGACTGGATGTAATGAGAAAGCTCTCTATGTAGTAGATGTTGTGCCCTTCTAAACCACCTAGCCACCACTTTAGCCATCATAAACATTCTTCATTTTCCTAACAGAAAACAAATATTAAGCAGCATTGGTTCTGCTGCTACTGTGTATCTCTTCCCTGCTTCCTCCCCTCTCACTCCCGTCTGTTCTTTCACGTCTCAGATATAATTATACATGTCCTAGGCTGATTATATGTTAGCACTGGAATCTGGCCTGTTGCCTGTTCCCTAGCCTAGTCCACTTCATTCTCAAAGGCCTTTCTCTTGAAAGGCACCACAGAAACCATTTCATTCTCTCCCTCTCCTTTTAGATTAAACAGATCAGAGAGGAAAAAGCAATAAGGGCTTCAATAATGATATCTGTTTATATTCTGCAATGACACACCATGCAAAGTCTGTTTTTTTACTCAAAGGAGTTTTTGTAGAGTTTTAGCTACAATTGCTATACGTGTAAGAGGTGAGCAGAGGTCTGGACATGAGGAAATACAAGCTGTCTGTCTGCTCTCAGTGCGGAGCCATGCCCCACATTTTTCTTTACTGTACTTCAAGGGCGTAACCATGTTATGGACATAGGGGGGTCCAAGCGTTACCCCCCCAACCCCCCCACCCCCCCGAAACTTCCAAAATTTGATATATTTGGTATATTTAGAACATAGTTTTAGGATTACAGTTACTGTTTGAATGTAAATGTAAATTCACATGGTTTCTGAATGATAGAAGCTACCGCAGCATGGGGAAGCTGCTAAAATATATCACCGACTGAGCTGCTAAAATGCATCACCAAACTTGTGTTGAGTATGGGCGAAACGAAATGTATAATTGGAGGGGGGGGGGCAGATTTTCTGTAACAAACGTGAATATATTAAAAAAGAATAGACATAAATAAATAGATAAATAAAATAAATAGAATAGATGAAGAAAAGACAGATCTGTTGGCAGGGAAAATTAAAGCGGAACATATATAAAATATTTTCTCCTGTATATTGGGGGGGGACAGATTGGTATTTCTTCAACATTGGGGGGGTCACGACCACCCCCAAAGAGTGCGTGGTTACGCCCATGCTGTACTTAGTCTCATTAAGGTTCCTTTCTTCTATTAATAGTGAATGATTTGCATATTAGTCAGTCACAGCCTACCATTCATTCATTCATCTTCAGTAAGCACTTTATCCTGGTCAGGGCCATGAAGCTTGTTGTGGGAAACTGGGCTCAAATCAGGAATACACCCTGAATGATGCACCAGTCCATCACAGGGCACCATGCATACACATTCACACACTCAGTCACTACTAGCATATTTTTGGAGGTGGGAAGATGGCTACCAATATTTTCATATTTATAGATTCCACTATTTGAATCAGTGTACAGGTTGTCCTTGGATCAAAATATTTTTTGGACCCTGCTAGAATTAAAATTGCCAGTACATGCACTTTTTTTCTTTTTTTTTTATTATTATTTGTTTGAGCTATTATTTTCAGAGTAAATACACAGTCTGATAAATCAGCTCAGGTACTCAAGAACTTAAGTAGGTTATCTGTTTAAAGTACTCAACTAGTATTTTAGATTACCAAAGATAAAGGCTGATTTTTTTTTCGTGATTAACATGCGTCTATGTAAAGTGACTTGCATTCAATAAAATAATAATATTTACATAATAAGGTGGATATCAACTTACAAAAATGATTCAGTTATCTTTTAGAGCGATTGCTCTTTATGATTCTGACAAAGGAAAAAAAATTAAAGACATTGAAACCTTTTCAATGGGCTTATATCTAACATATAAACAAATGTTACTGGACAGTGAGCATAGAAGAACAAGTTTAATAATGGACGTTACATTAAACTACATTCATTGAGAGAAAAAATGTTTGCCAAATGGGACATCATCATTTATATTCAGGCACTTGAAATAGGTTTAAATCAGGTTAAGGGGTAAATGTCCACAGCATGAATATTTGTGAATGTTTGCTGAAGTTTTTTTCTTGGTTTCCAATTACCTAATTTCCTTTTCAAGCCCCAAATAAATACACACAGACTTGGAGAAACATTGTTGCATGCAAAGAAATGACATAATGGGTCACACACACACACACACACACACACACACACACACACACACACACACACACACAGAGTTTACTGGCAACTGTAGATAAGCCCACGCATCTCCACACGCCTCCCGGTTGTCGGTGTAATAGCTGTTATCTGCAGCACTAGTCCCTGGGAGGCAGATAATAACCAGGCCGTTCTGTTTTTATCTATCTCGCTGAAAGTCAGCTATTGACACCATGCACTTTAGAGGAAATCTCACTCACTGGGATGAGTCTTGAATCCTTTCCTGCCCTGGATATGTCACCTTGCATTTAAAACTAGCAGTGAAACACATTTACACCACATGAAAGACCTGACATAGTTTTATTGAACATCATATATAGCATACGGATTATGTGCAAGGGACTTGTGAATGTGGTCAGAGCATGTAAGAGAAACAATGCCAAAGCAGTGCTAATTTGACATGCACAATATAGTTTAACAGAAGCTGGTGACAGCTAGTGTAATTGCATCGTTGACAAGTGATTGAGACTGTCTATCCCACAATGTTGCTGAATAAAAGCCATGTTGCTATGCAGGCTGAACTATTCTATTGCTGGTTGAAGGTGGTTTCGACAAAGAAACAGCAGGCTTTAGTGGGCATCATAAGGGCCCTGCCTGTCTCCAGCCCTGCTCACAATAACAGCCTAAGTGTGAACAGCAGGTGACTCCCATTCAACGCAGCCTGGGTTAATAAAGTCTCTCTGCTAAGTCAATAAACAAGGCCTTGTTCACACACTGGCTAATTGTTTTGCGCTCCAGCAGCCTGGGTGTGGAGTGGTGATGAGGGATGCCCGTTCCCCTGGAGTCTCCATCAGGGTCTTCAGCCATGCTGTCCCTCCAGAGGCCCTCACAGTGACCCAGACCTCAGACAAATCCACTCACTCTCAGTCACCCAGGGACTGACCAGCTTAAATGTCTAGCCATCCTGGCTAATTCAACACATCTCCCTAAGAAACTCCAACATACTTTCAAGTTTCTTTTTTTATATGGCGTCTCAAAATGTTTGAGATTCTGCTCTCTCGGTTGCATCTTATCTCTCTCTGTTCTAATCCCATATCTGTAGCACCAACAAAAATGCTCTACAAGTATTCAGAAAACTAATTGAGTGCAGGCAATGAGTGAAACAACCACAGAGATGAAATCACAGTGCATTCATCATGTACAGACCAGAGCAGGCCTGGTGGAATGACGGCACTGTGTGGATTTGAGGCCTCGGTGTGCATGAAGAGGATCTAGCTTCCACACAGCACTGTTAAACTCTCAATGATGACAAATTAAACTCAGCATCTTCCCACAATATTTATTTAAGGCCTAAAGTCTCTGAGAATTAATAACTTATCATAGCTAAATCTTTCTATGGGGTTTATTGTGTACATTGTTCAATGATGTTAGCATTGAGTCTGATTTTTAAAGCTATATCTATAGAATTAAGCTTGGAGGATTAGAATTGTTAATTAAATTGATATACATATTGTATTAATTCTCTTACTCTTAGCATACAGGCCCCTTTTAGCCTGTTGCTTATTATTATCTTACTACGTAGGTGACACTTTTGTACAGCAGGTTCTGTTGGAGCTCCATAGTACCAAGGTCACTGTTCAATTCTGACCTCTGGTTACTGTCACCTCTGATGAACTCGTGACCCACCCTGGGTGTTTGGGAAGAGTTGTGGTTCCAGGGCAACCCTGACCATGATAAAGTGCTTACTGAATTAAGTGTTTTTTTTTTTTTTTTTTTTGAAAAAGCATACAGAACATCTTGCAATAAAAGAAAGAAAATTTATTTCCCCACTTCCCTCACCCAACCCGTTGTACTACAGGACTTATACAGATACATTATTAAAATGGGATAAAATTAAATAAATACATAGTTAAACAAATGAAATCGTAGTAATAATAATAACAACAAAATCTGTAGTAGCTGTAGATTAAATATCCCACATTTCCTTGACTGTAGATATCCAATTCTTCCACATAGACAAACTTACAGGTTTAGCGTGATTAGTCCACTCAGATAACAATTCGAGATATAGTATCGCCAATAAAGAATGTAGCCAATGCTTAGTAGAGAGGTCATGAGGAGGTTTCCAACATTCCAACTAGTATCTTCTTTGCAGCAGTCATGGCAGATAGACAACATTTCCACACTTTCTCACTTAGAGGAAACTGAGAATTATCATTCAACAATAAAAATAACAGGGTCTTCGGAAAAATGTCAGGATCCTTGAACAAGGATAACATATGCCAGAGTTTTTGCACATCTGGACAGTCCCAAAGTATATGTATCAAAGTGTCCAGGCATCCAGGTCCACAAAAATTACAATACAGGTGGGGTGATAGACCCATAGCATATCGTATGCATGTGGTTAGATATGCTATGTGAATAACTTTAAAATGACTGAATTGGTGGTTAGGGTTCGTGGATGCATGGAATGTATTATCCCACACTGTATCTCATTCAATGATTCTGTTACAAAGGTTCAGATCAAATAACCAAGCTCTAGCTTTAGGGAAATTATGTGTATTTAGATTTAAGAAGCAACAATAGAATTAAGAAACAGTTCCTGTGCTTGGTACCTTACAAATCCAATTCACTACCGGATGAGTTTGAAGGTTTGTGACCCAAGGTGCCTTATGGGCCATTAACATGGCACATAGTTTAAAATACAAAAATAAAGTGTTATGCAAAATATTAAATCTTTCAATTTAGTCTCGAAGATCCGGAATTGATTCCTTTCCTTTTATGTCCTTTAACATTAGAATTCCTTTTATAGCCCAGGACGGCTGCACAAAAGGTTGTCCGCCAGAAACTAAATTCAAATTGTGCCAAATTGGACTATGAGTGTGCCATATAGTTTTAGATGAAAAACAGGCTTCTACCTTTTTAAATATTTGGAGAGTGTAGGAAAGTATAGGACCATAAAATAATAAGCACATTCTTTGTGAAAAGCCTGAAAATAAAAAAATCTTGCAAAGATTCTCTATGATATGTTTCCATGAAGACTGTGAGCAAGGATCAAACCATTTCATGACTGAGAGCAGGATAAAGGACCAACGACACCATTTAAAATTAGGGCAGCCCAAGCCACCTTTTATTTTACTTCTTTGAAGTGTAGACCACTTAATGCTGGGACACGTTTCATTCCAAATATATTTGATCAGTTAAGAATCTAGCTTTTTCCAATAATTTACTGGTGGAGGGAGTGGAAACATAGAGCTAATAAAATTAATGCGGGGCAGAATATTGATTTTTATTGTTGATATTCAGGCAGATGGTGATGAATGCAAACACATTTATCTTTGAATATCCGACTCAACTTTTCTATAAATTGTCATAATTAACTTTTGAAACGAGGGGTAAAATGGGTCTCAGCTCCATCCCCAAGTATTTGACTTGTGTTGGTATCTGAATACTATTTGGAATAAAGAAATTAAAACCATCTGAATTGAGACGCATCAAAAGAGTTTTAGAATGATTCATTTAAAACACAGATAGTGTGCCAAATTCATCGATGATTCAGAGGGCATAAGGAAGTGAGCGTTGTAGATCAGATAAAAATAATAAAGTATCATCTGCATATAAAGAGATCGAATGGATTGATGAGTCTAACTGAATCAGGGTAATAAGTTTACATTGTCTGACGAACTGCGCCAGGGGTTACAGTATATTGATAAGTCAAACACGAGGGGGGAAGTGGGCACCCCTGTCTCATGTCTCTGCAAATATTAAAAGTGTCCGAGATGAGTCCATCAGTAGATCCCCTGGCCATGGGGTTAGTATATAGAGTTTGTATCATTCTAAGGAACTGGTCACCAAAATTGAACTTTTTCAATGTATACCATAAATAGCTCCATTCCAGCTGATCAAAGGCTTTTTCGGCATCAATAAATATGAAGTCGGTGGGTGTTTCTAATTTCCCGGATTTGGCAATGGTATGTAACACTCGACAAACATTGTCTAAAGCCAAACGTCCTGTAATAAATCCTGATTGATCTGGGTCAATTAATTTATGTATCTCTGAATGTAGCCATTTGGCAATAACTTTAACATAAATTTTTACATCGTCATTAATCAAGGAGATTTAGATTGATCAAAGTGCCAGGTTTTGGTAAAACTGTAATTAGACCTTTATTAAGGTTTGTCTGAAAATGGCCTTTGAATATGGCCTCATTTACAGTGCCTTGCGAAAGTACTCGGCCCTCTTGAACTGTTCGACCTTTTGCCACGTTTCAGGCCTCAAACATAAAGATATAAAACTGTAATTTTTTGTGAAGAATCAACAACAGGTG
>JAFFST010047150.1:314168-332996 GCA_022414735.1 Noturus placidus | reverse complement strand
GAGCTGTTTTGCAAGGAGGAATGGGCAAAAATTTCAGTCTCTCGATGTGCGAATCTGATAGAGACATACCCCAAGCGACTTATAGCTGTAATCGCAGCAAAAGGTGGCGCTACTAAGTATTAACTTAAGGGGGCTGAATAATTTTGCACGCCCAATTTTTCAGTTTTTTATTTGTTGAAAAAGTTTGAAATATCCAATAAATTTCGTTCCACTTCATGATTGTGTCCCACCTGTTGTTGATTCTTCGCAAAAAATTACAGTTTTATATCTTTATTGCCTGAAACGTGGCAAAAGGTCGAACAGTTCAAGGGGGCCGAATACTTTCGCAAGGCACTGTATAGTGCGTTACCAAATGTGGCCTAGTAGATCCCACAGCGTCAAGTATAAATCTATCAAGAGGCCATTGATTACTGGGGACGTTCCTATATGTGTACATAACACTGCAATATAATTCTTCTAAAGTAATTTCAGAGTTAAGACTGTCAGCTTCCTCCTTTGAAAGTATGTTCAACTGATCAAAAAACCTTTTAAACTGATCAGTACTGGGTTGCATTTCTGAAGTATATAATAAAAAAAGGAATGTTTTGTTGATGTCTATGGGATGTGAGGTGAGACCATTTTTTTAAACTTGTGATTACCTGGATGTTAAAACGCTCATGTTTTTTCAAAGTAAGCACAAGGAGTCGGCTCAGTCTGCTTCTATCTATGTAATATTTATGTTTTGTGGTGTGCATTAAATATTTTGCTCTTCTTCAAAGCAGATCATTAAGTATACCCCTTTCAACATTTAATTTCTGTTGTGTATAGTTGGAAAATTGATAACCTAATTCCCTTTCTAATTCCCCACATCTTCTCTCTAATACTGATAATTGTTTAAGATAATTCTTTTTAACTCTAGCAGAAAAGGAGATAGCATTGTTCCTTAAAAACCCTTTGATAGATGTCCAAAACATTTCTTGATTGGAAACAGAGTCCTGGTTTAATTTGATTAATTCAATCCATCCTGCTCTCAGTTGAGAAAGAAAATCTTCATTCTGCAGCAAAAAAGTATTAAATCTCCATCTGGATGGTTTACAGTCTGTAATAATCTGAAGGTGTGCTAATACAGCATTATTATCAGAAACACTTTGTGGTACAAATTCAATATTGATTAGAATTAAAAGAAGCGATCATGACAGTAAAATATAATCAATTCTTGAGAATGATTTGTGATTTGAGGAGAAATATGTATATTCCTCAGCTGTTGGATTATGAAGTCACCAGGCATAACACACATCTAAATCTTTAGTGAACATTCTCAGAGCTGTAGAAGACTGAAATTGCGCTACTGTAACCGACGTGTTGGAACGGTCCAAAACTGTCAAGCACTGCATTCATGTCGGATCAGTAATAATTGAATAGCCCTGGAGAGATAATAGGGTTTTCAAAACATTTGGAAAAAAGGATCCGTCATAAAAGTTTGGAGCATACTGTATATATTGACAAATGTAAACCTCTTTCCTTCTATTAAAGTACAGCAATATACAGGAAACCACTACCATCATCATCAGATCCTGTGTGTTCAAGAATAAAGTTAGAGTTATGTTTGAATTGCAGTCTTTGGGCATCCATGGTGATAAGGTAGGTTTCTTGAAGAAACACTACATGAATCTTTTTTTTCTGTGTAAAAGATCTAAAACCCATGTAAGTTTGATAGGAGAGTTTAACCCCTTAACGTAAAAAGACAACGTGTTTATTCTAACCATAGTAGTAGTTATAGGGCTCTCACAGAATAACATGTAATGTATAGAGCAGGTTATTAAGTGTTCCATGAAAGTATTAAAAAACAAAAAAAAAAGATGGTCCCGAGTACTCTATGCTCCTATGCGCCCCCTCCCTCGCCCTTTAGCAAATGTCTGTGGCGATCTTGAGGCAATGTCTAAACACTCTTCATCTTATATTCCCCTATGAATTTAACAAACCAGGAAATGAAAATTACAGAATGAATATTCCCAAACTCAGAAGAACAGTCTAAATTGCAACTATTTTCATAGCTGGATTTTAACAGCAACCAGATTTAAACCAAGAACTGTAGCCCGTCTTAGTCCAGGTAAAGACAACAGTTAAACAAGACCTTAACATATAACAGTCTGACAACCTGCACATGAAAATTGTTTAGTGGAGATGTAGTATCAAAGTGCGTGCAATTATATATGAACAAAAGACTAGTTACCATTTCACATTGGTAAACTGAAACACAAGTGTACGCTGAAAATGACTTTTGTCCATGTATTGCACAGGTTTGACAGCAATGACTTACAAATGTCTCTTTAGTCAGCCTCCTCCATTGCCTCCTGAAGCGGGAAGTTTAAAGATCTATGAAAAGTAGGTACCGTTGCAGCATCAAGACACTTGAGATATTTTTCACCATCCTCCAGGAATTCAAACGAGTATTTCTGACCCTTGTGGGTTACTCTCAGTGATGCTGGGTACTATCTGGAATGTTTTGGCACCTTTCTGGTGAAACTTGAGTCTTACGGCCGAAAATGCTTTCCTCTTTTGCTCCGTCTCATGACTGCAATCACCATAGAATTCCAGTCATGTTCCTCTAGGCAGAGTGGGTTTTGCTTTCCGTGCTCCTTGAAGGATGGCTTGCTTGTCAGGATAGCAGAGGAGCCGGAATATCAACGATCATGGTTTAGGTGAGTTGAGTTAAGTTAGAGTGTACTTGATGAGCTCTATCGATTTCGACTGGGCTTCAGCGCACCGAAAGATCGGGGATCCATTTAGGTAGCATTTTCTGTAGAAAGCGACAGAATCATCCCCTTCCTTTTCGGTTGATAGAGTAACCAGGTGGACATTGTTGCGACATCAACTGTCTTCAAGGTCATTGCACTTTTGCTGCATCCGTTCTAGTTGAGACAGGCAGAGGTTCGTATCTTTTTTGTTTTGCGTAAACTGCCTTGGAGATTGCCCACTTTTGACACCATACTTTTATTCAGAGAATCGCTTTCTTCTTTCAGAGATCAAAAATCAGTACTGTTTTTGTTAATTTGGTCATTGAATGGATTAAGGGCCGACTTTATAGCCTCTGTCAACATGCGGGAAACCATTTCGTGCATAGCCTCCTGTTGTGTTTTGATTGCATGGCTAACAACTGAGGCTATGTCATCGTCGAGCGTTTTGAAGTGTTTGCAGACTACAGACAATTTTTGGGAAGACATCAATTTTTTTACATTCTTGAAAGTAGAAATGTCCAGTTGTAAAAAAGACGTTATTTGTCCTTAATATGAAAAGAATACTTCAATTAGGAGGTTTTAGTCAGGAGCCTAGTGTTCTTCGGCGACCTTGCAGCACGCACCACTGGAAGTCTGTAACATATAATAATAATAATAATAATAATAATAATTAATAATTAATCAATTTGTATAGCACTTTTTACAATGGACTCAATGTCTCAAAGCAGCTTTACAGAAATATCATTTTACATTTACAAGCGACTTACAAATGAGAGCACATTCACACACCAATGGTAGCAGAGCTTAGTGCTAGCTTGCCATTAGGGGCAACTTAGGGTTCAGTGTCTTACCCAAGGACACTTCGGCATGGGATCACCCGGGCCGGGATTCGAACCACCAACCCCACGATTAGTGAATTAGTGGACAACCCGCTCTACGGACTGAGCCACAGCCGCCCTAAAATATGTAGTTTAAGAGAGTGAGGACACTAGACCTTGGTACTATGGGGTTCCAAGCCTGCTGAAATCCGAGCCTGCTGCAAAAATGTTTCACTCAAGTAATAAGATAATAATAAGTAACAGTTGGAACCCCATAGTACCAAGGTCCCAGGTGTTTTAAGGAGTTTGTCATATAATTTGGGGTTTTCAATGGATGAGATTGTCTCTTTCTTTCTCTCTCTCTCTCTCTCTCTCTCTCTCTCTCTCTCTCTCTCTCTATTTCACACACACACACACACACACACACACACACAGACACACGCACACACATTACCATCATCAGCTGTAAGGCCTGTTTGGTCAAATCTCCTTCTGTATCCACACCAACCAGCTCCCTCACATTTCTGGAATTTCTCGCATTTCCCTTTTTTTCTGTTCTGCCCTTTGTTGTTGCTAAACTGTTTAATGTTTTTGAAATACTATGCCAAGACCTATTTTTCCTCTCCTCCCAGTTTGTCTATGATATCATTATTCAGAAAAAATTGAGGCTCTGTTGATATGTGACTGTGTATTTGGGCATCTTTTAATACCTTATTGTGAAGCAAGGTCAGACGCTTTCTTTTTCTTCTTCTGGAAAAAAGATGGATTTGCTATACTGTTGGACTGAATAATTGGGCACAGTATATAATTATAATAGTAAATACAATAATATTATTATAATATCATCATAATATTTTAAACATTGTTATATGATAATAATTACAATAATAAACAAAGATGATATAATAAACTCCAATGTAATGGATATATTAGGGAAAGCATTCCCCCCCACTCCTACTTTCTCCCAGTAGTAGCAATGGTTCCTGTTGAACTGTTAGAAGTAGAATATTTGTGATTTACTTGTAACAAACTTAAGTAGTGACCCGTCTGAAACCACACCCCCACCAATCCACCATCCCTTTCCTCAGACTTATTCAGTGGGCTGTGAACAAGAGGCGATCCAAGTAACATAACACGTAGCACATTATCCTTATCAACTCTGCCTCAGCTTAATCACCAGGGTGATGGCTGCCATGTTTTCTTACCCCTTTGCCTTAATTTATCTCTCTCTCTTTTTCTCTCCCTTTTTCCTTTATTCTCACTTTTGAAAGCCCTCTATCTTTTATCCTTTCTTATTTATCGCTCCACTCCTAGCCACTTTCATCTCTCCCTCTCTTTCTCATTTTGATCTGTTTTTCATTTCCCAGATCCTGTACTTTGTTTTTTTGTTGGTTGTTTTTTTGGTCTATGTGTATCTGTTCCTCAGTCTGCCTTACTAAGACAGACACTGAGCACCTGCAAGTGCTCACTTCGAAGATGTTACAGGCACAAGAATGCATGCAGTAAACACAAGAGAGCTTTATTTATAATAAATCAGCTTTATGGGCCTCTGATGGAGGTGATATCAGTGAAATTTATGCAGGGAGACCTCAGAGTTCTCAGCTAACAGCTGTGAGATAGCATTTCCCCTCAACGGCCTGGTCTGGGCAGACCCAGCTTCATAAGGCAAAAGTATGGCCTCTGGGTCATGTTGCAGTAAGCTGTGGTAATGTCGTTGAATTTAGCGATAAGGTCCACTGTTTAGTAGGGCCAGGTTTTGGTGAGCTAGAAAATTTGATGTATTGGTGTAACCAAGTGGGCTCTGCCTGTCTGTTGGTGAAACCAGCATTCCATCAGGTTTTGCAGATCATCCTTCAGTGTTCCTGTTTAAGCCTAGCAATTACTGTGAAATGGGTCAGTCATGCAAAAACAACTTGAGAAATGGCAATCAGACCCAAACAAAACACAAGCATGTAAATAAAAGTCGGTTTAACTATGCCCTGGCCCACACCCTGCCCAGATGTCCGCTTTCACCCCTGGCAAATATACAAAATGTGAGTCTAAAAGCAGTGATGTCACATTTCAAAGAAGGTGTGTGGTTCAAATTACCAACCTGATTCCTGCAGCTTGATGAAACGTGACCACTCACCATTATTTGGTTTCCAACAGATGCAAGTAATAATAACAATGGCTATGGTCGACCTGATGGACTGGCTGGGCTTAAAATCAAGACCAAAATAGCCACGTAAACCTGACAGTACTTTGCTACTCTATGACGTCAACTCACTCTGTTCTGTGCTGCTAAAACAAGACTGCCTGTACAAATGTTTGCTGTACTATCATCAAAACCCCCAAGAGGCTAGCGCTTTAATCATGTTTTCTGCAGTTGCTTGTGTGTGTGTGTGTGTGTTGGGGTAGAGAGTGGTTCCTGGCTCAGCCAGTACCCTGGTGAATCCTTGGATCTGGTCCTACCAATGAGCCAGTGATAATTAGCAGCCATTCTCTGACGAATGGGCCAAAAACAGGCGTCAAATCATCTTGCGGTTGAACCTGGCACAAACAGCTGCATGGGCCAATTGCTTGTGATTCTCTTGCTCAGGGTGAGAAATAAATAGCAGATAGAGTGCAATAAATGGCTCTTTTACAGGCTGCTAAAAGCTGAGATCCAGCTGGGAGGCTTACTGTGGGCAACACAGGTGATATAGGTAAAACCAGACTAGGCGGGCAGTTCAAGACCTTGCTAAAGATCCAGGGATGCTACCCTTTCATCCTCCTCCTCTCTTACCTCCTCTTCCCTGATGAGACGGAGGCTCCCTGCAGATGGAGCAAGGCACTTGAGGGGAAACCGATGGAGTAATGCAACAAATTTGGCACTTAACGTCAGCTGCTGCCATGTTTCATCTGTTGACATGGTGACAACTAAGCCCCTAATTGGTGCTTACCTTTTTTGCTCCTGTTGCTGCAGGGAGAAAAATGGCAGGAGAGCAGGCAGCTTGTGCTTACCTAAGAGTCATCTTGGGGTGGGGGTTCATTACAGCTTCTAGAAAATTAAGATCACCAGTAACGCCTTACACTCGCTTGTCGCTTGTAAAGGAAATTATCTGTGTTGGCAAAAATCATTGAGGGACGTTTGAGACTGTTGATGTTTTAACTCATGCATGATATAATTGTGACCCGTTGTTTGGAAATTATGATCCCATGCCTTTTCAATTGAAATAGTAAGTCAAATTGTATATTCATTCAAAATGTTTGCCCTTAAGTTTTTTCCCCAAATGACAGACTGATTTAAGTGGAAAGGTGGTTAGGTGGAGTATCTTTACATATATGGTGAAACTGCAAGTTAAAATATTTGGCATGGGGAACCCCTTGAGTGGAATGTTAAGGTTGTTAATGGTTGAATTTGAATGTGCTATTACGAATGTTATCAGTGCTGCCCTCCTCGCAATGTATCTCCACTCAGTTTCCAAGACTCTGTGCTCCTGCCATTGTATAACACTGTGTGATCTACAGTTACAGTCCTCTTTTGTCTCTCACTGTAAAACACTGGGCGTAATATGTGTGACTCACTTTAGGTTCAACCTTTTTATTTATTTATATTTTATTGACAGTGGAAAATTTGTGTCATGTCAATGTGCCTTTAAGTCCTGGGTTGAATGTAGACGAGAACCAGTGTGGGTTTAATTAGACCTGTTGGCTCCAAGTTTGTTTTATTTGTTAAAAAAAATAGAGCCAAAGAACAATTCATTGGCTTTCATAGGAGTTGTATTTTTTGCTGTTCTTTGGATCTATCCCAGCATTAAGCCTTTAATGCTACTTACTAACCACAACAAAATATTGCATAACAAATCCAGTTTCACTCAAAGAAGATGTTGTTCTTCAGTTACACGTCATCGGTGTCATCATCCAGGTTAAAGGTATCATACTTTTATAGAATCTATCACCAGTGCTTCTCAATTAGGCCTTAAATGAGGCATTCATGACCTCCATATTATAGGAAACATCTTGGGAATATGGGAAAAACTGTATGAAGCCCTGACTTCCATGGCGCATCAGGACTCAAACATGTTACAATAACAATAATGCAGAAGTGGCCTGAAACCTAAACACAGCTCATTTCAATCCTCCCCATGCATAGAGCACACGAATCAAAGCACAGAAATAAACACTGCTCAGGAAAAGGAACTTGTTTATCAAAACTGAAATTGCGAAATGATCCATAATTACAAGTTCACCTATAAATTACCTTTTCAATCAAGCATCCAGAAAGAAATTAGAGGATGCAGGTCAGCTACAAACAGGGACACTTGTGGAACCCCCTGCTACAACCCCTTCAAAAGCCTACACAATAACCTTTGCTCTCTCTCCATAGTAGAGGAAAAGTTTTTAGCCGATGGCAGGTTTGTACACTGTAGAGGGCATGCTTTGTAATGGGATGTTACACTCAAGGTTTATATGTTTAGTTTGAGGTGGAAAGTCTTGGCAATTCAGCTGGCCATTTGTGGCATAGTGTGTATGTGTCTGTGTGTATTTCTGTGTGAGGTAGTATCAGTAAGTGGCTCTTCAAACAAGGCCAAGAGCAGACCCATACTTACGCAGAAAGCTATTTTGCCCTGAGTTCTGCCAAGACATCCTGACCACTCCCAGAGCTTCAGCAGTGCTTGCCCTGGTAATTACATGCCGTCCGGAAAGAAGCCGAGAGCGACTCTCTTTAAAGTGAGTCAAATATCCTCCTTGTTTAATTATGATTCTCAGGTCAAACCTGAAGCCTTTGGCTCATGCTGTTGCTCTTTTTCCATAAGCCTTCACATGCAATACATTGTGTCCCACAGAGAGACTGGAAATGTGGAAATGCTAGGAGGAGGTTAAACTGGTGATTTTTAATCTGGCAGCCACAAAATGACCTAACTGCCTGACCACACACTGCTCCACCAAGCTGCAGAGATGACGCTGAGTACTCTCACTATAGCATTTGCCTTTAAATGTGTGACCTCACTGGGTGAGAGCTTAGCGTCAGTGGGCCAACCACATAAATGTGAATGTATACTTCCTGAATGGAGACGTGTCTCAGTAGCTCTGATATTTTCAAAATTTTAAAACACAGTTGCCCACAGTATAGATTTGTGGTTTTGCAAAAGGAAACTCATTTCACAAGCCACCGAAAAACTCTCTGCACATGGATTTTGTATTGGATTTTCTTGTCTGTCTGCAGTAACTACTGTACAGTGTTAACAGTTTAAACAAACATATTAAACACACACTTATGGCATAGACAGAGAATTTAATAAACATTTCTGTGACAGATTGTTAATAAAAATGCTGCTTTATTTGTATCGCTGTTTCCCTACATCAACAGGGTACTCTATCAGTTACTAAGGGCTGCTCTCACAACATCCGGTGACACATGAAGTATTGTTGCTGGAACATTTCACTCACAGCCTGTGCTGTAAAGACTCAATAATGTGAATTAAGAACTAATCCTTTTACAATGTTTATTGCAAATATATATATATATATATATATATATATATATATATATATATATTCTCCTATACTTGTTTCCTCTGCTTTGTCAATGAGCTCATTCCAAAATATTATTGCACATGTGACTTAAAGGTTGTCTCTACTTTTGGGGCTATAGAGAAAGTGCTCCCTTGTGCATACTGCATGGCTATACTGTGATTCACTTGGGTTTAATCACTCTTTCTGTCTTTTCGGTCAAGACTGAAGAGCTAATCGCCTCGCTGCTTCCCGCACGGTCTTGCCAAAATCCCATGGTTCACCCACATAGGGATGTTAGCATATTCTGACTGCTTGGAATTCTTTCCTGCTGTCCAGAGAGCACACACTGTGTTTTAAAAACGTGTTGAGCTCTTTCAAGTTTTATTTGAAAGTATGTAATTACATTCTTGAAAGAATAACAGGTCCCTGGAGTGATTTATATTGAGTATTAAATGTCAAGGTTTGAAAAGACACAGTTAACACTTGCTCATCCACTTAAGAGGCTCTCAATTGCCTGAAATTCTAAGAGGCCTTTAGGATATAGATGTGTAATAAAAAATAAATATGCTGAGTGTACATAGTATAGAACAAAATGGAAGAGAGGGTGGTGTAAAGGAGGCTGAACCTAGAGATGCATAAATAGATGATATAGATATGTGTATATACAGTGGTGTGAAAAAGTGTTTGCTCCCTTCCTCATTTCCTGTTCCTTTGCATGTTTGTCACACTTAAGTGTTTCGGAACATCAAACCAATTTAAACAATAGTCAAGGACAACACAAGTAAACACAAAATGCAATTTGTAAATGAAGGTGTTTATTATTAAAGGTGAAAAAAAATCCAAACCATCATGGCCCTGTGTGAAAAAGTGATTGCCCCCCTTGTTATAACATACTATCACTGTGGTTGTCCACACCTGAGTTCAATTTCTCTAGGCCTGATTATTGCCACACCTGTTCACAATCAAGGCATCACTTAAATAGGAGCTGCTTGACACAGTAAGGTCCACCAGAAGATCCTTAAAAGCTACACATCATGCCGAGACCCAAAGAAATTCAGGAACAATTGAGAAAGTAAGTAATTGAGATCTATCAGTCTGGAAAGGGTTATAAAGCCATTTCCAAAGCTTTGGGAATCCAGCGAACCACAGTGAGAGCCATTATCCACAAATGGCGAAGACATGGAACAGTGGTGAACCTTCCCAGGAGTGGCCGGCCGCCCAAAATTACCCCAAGAGCGCAGCGACGACTCATCCAAGAGGTCACAAAAGACCCCACAACAACGTCCAAAGAACTGCAGGCCTCACTTGCCTCAGTTAAGGTCAGTGTTCATGCCTCCACCATCAGGAAAAGACTGGGCAAAAATGGCCTGCATTTCAGAGTTCCAAGGAGAAAACCACTGCTGAGCAAAAAGAACATCAAAGCTCGTCTCAATTTCTCCACAACACATCTTGATGATCCCCAAGACTTTTGGGACAACATTCTGTGGACCGATGAGACAAAAGTGGAACTCTTTGGAAGGTGTGTGTCCAAGTATATCTGGCGTAGAAGGAACACTGCATTTCATAAAAAGAACATTATACCTACAGTAAAATATGGTGGTGGTAGTGTGATGGTCTGGGGCTGTTTTGCTGCTTCAGGACCTGGAAGACTTGCCGTGATAAAAAGAACTGTCTACCAAGAGATCCTGAAGGAGAATGTCCGACCATCTGTTCGTGTACTCAAGCTGAAACGAACTTGGGTTCTGCAGCAGGACAATGATCCTAAACACACCAGCAAGTCCACCACCGAATGGCTGAAGAGAAACAAAATGAAGACTTTGGAGTGGCCTAGCCAAAGTCCTGACCTGAATCCTATTGAGATGTTGTGGTATGACCTTAAAAAGGCCGTTCATGCTCGAAAACCCTCTAATGTAACTGAATTAGGACAATTCTGCAAAGATGAGTGGGCCAAAATTCCTCCAGGACGCTGTAAAAGCCTCATTGCACGTTATCGCAAACGCTTGGTTGCAGTTGTTGCTGCTAAGGGTGGCCCAACCAGTTATTAGGTTTAGGGGGCAATCACTTTTTCACACAGGGCCATGATGGTTTGGATTTTTTTTCACCTTTAATAATAAACACCTTCATTTACAAATTGCATTTTGTAATTACTTGTGTTGTCCTTGACTACTGTTTAAATTGGTTTGATGTTCCGAAACACTTAAGTGTGACAAACATGCAAAGGAACAGGAAATGAGGAAGGGGGCAAACACTTTTTCACACCACTGTATAGATGTGTGATTATAGATGATATAGATACAGTATGTGCAGTGATGTACAGATTGGATTCATTTATTTCTGTTTTCAATTCTGCTTTCTGAATCACACTCAGCTTGTTGTGATTGAATGAATACTTAAAATACTGATATTAATAATTATTTAATTATATGGTTTGTTTGTAGAGTTTTACACCCATACCACTTATAATAATAATAATTAATCAATTTGTATAGCGCTTTTTACAATGGACATTGTCTCAAAGCAGCTTTACAGAAATATAATTTTTACATTTACAAGCGACTTACAAATGAGAGCACACTCACACACCAATGGTAGCAGAGCTGCCATGCAAGGTGCTAGCTTGCCATTGGGGGCAACTTAAGGTTCAGTGTCTTGCCCAAGGACACTTCGGCAACTCGCTCTACCGACTGAGCCACAGCCGCCCTATACACACACACACACACACACACACACACACACACACATACACGCATATAAAGCCACATACACAGTATGTGAACATTTTGGAATTTCATGGTTGTCTGAATAAATGTGTCATAAAATGTGATCTGACCTTCATCTAAGTCAAGGGTACTGACAAACATAATGTGTCTAAAATAATAACACAAAAAATTTCTGATCTTTCATGTCTTTATTGAGAACAACCAAAAAAAACCTCATGGTGCTTGTGGAAAAAGTATGTGAACCCTTGAGTTAATGACCTCAAAAAAGCTAATTGGTGTGGACTACAGCTTCTTCGACTGATAAAAACCCCTCAAACATACTTAATGCCCTGTATAATTTGCTATGCCAATCCTTTTGCAATGAGAAATGCAAAGCAGCATTTTGTAAGTACATTTTTGAGCTTAATAATAATACAATAAAATAATTGAATAACTCAATACACTCTATCAAATTAATCCAAGGGCATTGCATTAATTCTTTGAGTGATCACATTTGTCCTTTTTTCTTTAAAAAAGGATCGCACAATCATTTGATATCTATGATTTCCTTAATTAACATGTGACTATGTTAAATTGACCAGCTTTTTTATACCTGAAAGAAAGACAAATCTAGCTTCAGTATGATTTCACTGTAGCATACAGACACTGTTGTAGTTGACTGACAAGCTATCATCAGGTCATAAACTAAGACACAGTGCTGTGGCTGTGAGTCTGGTCCCACTATGTCAATCTGTTCCCTAAGATTAAAGTACTATCTTCAAGTGCCACACCAGCCCCTGATTAAAAAAAAAAAAAAAAAGCTTTTTAATCCATTGAGAAAAGTCCCCTCTCTAACCCCCACTTGCAGAGCAGACAAGTATAGCTGGGATTGCTGCACTCTATGAAGGGTCTGGAGAGTGTTGTGGCAGCTGACTAAAAAAGGCCCAGGACACCTCACTCTTCAGCAAACAGTTCTGATAACATCTGCCAGGAGCTGCTTAGCACCGGTGACAGGAGGTGGAAGATGGAAGGCAATGGAAGGACATTAGAGACCTGTCAGTCACTTAGCAAAATGGACCCCGGTCCATCCTTCCATCTCTCTGCCAACTGTAAATTTGGAGAAATGTCAGCATCTGCTGTCAAAATGTTTGACGTCATAAAACGTAAGTCGTAATTGACTTTTTATGATAAAATTAAATTAAAATAAAACATATGTTATCTACCTTGTTCCAAGTATTTTGGAATAAAGAAAATTGTTTTACTGTACAGATAACAGTATAACGCTGATAACATCAATACCCATCAATGACTATAAGATATAAAACAAACTGTGTTTGTTAAAATGTATTATCTGCATGGACATGACAGAGTGAGGAGCTGTCACTTATCTGCTCTAGCACAGAGAGATGTAATGCAAGTTCCAGTCTATCAGAACCTGGAAAAAAAATCATAACCTGGAAAAATCCTGGCAATCCTTCCCTGTCATTTTCTTCGAGTTTACCTTTTGACTCAGAAGTTTATATGCCATTTCCATCACCAGGATTAAAATAGTTCACCCAATCCTCCATTCTCCTCCCTTGCAAACACCAAAACCACCAAGTACTTACAGACTTTAAGAGCCGTGAGCTGAGTTTGAAGGATTAGGACCATTCTTAGTGTGGCTCATGCCATTACAGGTGGCCAAAAGGAAGCTGGGCCCAAAGAATGTTCCAGCAAAAAGGAGGCGCCGCAAAAGCTGTGTTTGATCAGTGAGCAGGGCGCGTGTCTCCACTAGCAAGCTGGTTGAAGGGAGAGAAGAACAGAGAGAGAAGTTGGCACTGACCGATGAGAGAGAAGAACAGAGAGAAAAGTAAAGTGTGCTGTGACATTGCACAGGAGGTCTTCTTTCTGAGGTCAGATTTGAGCTGCTGTTGAAGTCATTGATTGTTGAAGCGAGTTCACACGTAAGAAGATTCTTAGCTTGATTTATCCACCCTCTCTGACTAACATTTGCCTCCTCCACAAAGGTGTGCTTCTGACCTCTACAATTACCCAATAGCAGATGTCACACAGTTAACCTCTTCAATCACACAACACCAGGTAATGATGTGAAATAGTTTTGGGATTACAGAACCAAGGACCAGGCAGCTGATGATTTATGTACCTTCTTCAGAACCTAATACCAAAGATGGCAGGATAAAAGCAGTATGGGGCAAACTACTTACCTTTTAAGGTGACCTGTAGTAGTAGTAGTAGTAGTTTACATTAATTTTGAGCTGTGTGTTAAATGGGAGAGATGGAGTTGAGTTTGTGTTGAGAGGATCTAAGCAGGGATAGGGAATCTCCGTCCCCTCCTGCACATAATGCCTGCAGCAGAACCACCCACGGGAGGCAATCTCTCTGTGATCTCAGGAGGCTAAGCCTGGTCAATGCCTCAGAGCACACCTCAATTATGCGCGCACACACACACACACACACACACACACACACACACACACACACACACACACACACACACACACACACACTCTGCTGCTATAACAACAGACCAAAAAATATTTAACCTAAGCAAAGCCCTCACCTCTGGGCATGACTAATATTATTCTCACCAACATCTCTAAATTGTATCTTTTTCTTGTTGATCATCAGTCAAATCTATTCTGTGTATCATAAGGCACAGCTGAATAAAACTAAATATACAAGATGTACAAGATATAAAGACATTTGGTGGTTTTGTTTATATAAAACATAAGATAATACAAAAGATAAGATTTACAAATATGCTCTTTATAAATTACTGGTATTGAACTGGATTGTGACATTGTTTTCAAAAAAGAAGTGTATGTCAAGTCAGTCTTTTTTAACTCCATTTTCTCACAAGCTAATCACTGGAAGAATGTTAATTCTTAACGTTTAGCTAATTTAGCTAATAAATACCAACCTGGGATGATGAAGGCCAACATGTGCGTTCTCCAAACATGTGAAATTAGCCCCTTTTCGAACTGTTGCTCAATCAACATAGTAGAGCAAGTGACACGCTTGGTAAGAGTGACTAAACAAATGCTTGCAATTGACTACTGTTGTTCTTTCTGATTGAGGGTAGAGATAGAGGAATATTGTCCCTACCACCCAAAGAGCAAGAGGAATTATGCCCAGTTATGGCAATCATGAGATATAAACTTTGTAATCGTTGGAAGAATAGGCCACTCAGGAACTTCAATCAATCAAACAAACAAATGTGTACATGTGAGGTTCAAACTGTGTTGTGTGCTATCCAGAATAATCCAGAATCAGTCTGTATGTAGTTGTTCACTGTGAAAGTCCCTATCGCTCCGATTGTACTATTGTAAGATATCAGTAGCATGGTTACGTGATATTATGTACTGTAATTGATATATAGCTGAAGATGAAAAACCCTTAATAGAGAATGCTTAAGACCCATCTACTGTGTTAATTCTGTACAGCATAAATTCCTGATACTGGCTAGTGACTACATATATGAAACTTGTTAAAACATCCAGCCATTGACTGGAAAGTCAGAATCAGCCAATAGAGCGGGCCAGAGCAAATGTGTATAGACACAGTGTCAAGAGTGCAGTTCACCCTTTGCTGGAACTGTGTGAGTGTACAGCTGTTGTACAGTTGCACACTAGCCAGCCATGATGGGGGTCCCTGTCCCTATCACAATGCACCATGTTATACTGTCGGTCATTGCTTTTTAGAGATATTTCTATAATAAACATGACAAATTCTAATAAATGAAGATGTGCCATGAATAGAGAGTGAATGTACATTACAGTCTACTTATTGCCTGACGACTGTCTATGTGTAGCACTGAGTGAGCAGTTACTTCATGACATTTACATAACAAATGTAATGACAGGGTCGTAATGATAGAATTATAGACCCCCCACTGCCCCCCTTCCCCGCTTCCCCAGTTGAATTTTTTGGCCTTGTGTGTGTGACATGTGAACAATTTTTCTTTACAGTGAGGGGGTGGTGATGAGTTAAAGGTACCTTCTGCCCTTCTGTCTCTAAATTGAATGCAGCAGACAGGGATGCAGTATGCTAATGAGCGGGTGTCTGTGAGGACTCATTCATGTATAGGGACTTTAATGGGCAGAATGAGGGCAAAAGGAGAATTGCAGTGATTCTGGTGATAAGGGAAGTTTACTGATCTTTTTTTTTCCTGGAAAGGTCATGTAACAATGCGAGCTCTGCAATGCTGTTTAATTGCTCCTCAATAGTGATGACTTTCTATAAGAGCTGTGAGGTGATGAAGCTGTTTGGATAACCCACTGATGCAATTAGACACTAAAGAAACATTTTGTAAAACTTACATGGGCTTAAGTTTGCAATGGAACTGCTTCACAGACTGATTTCTAGTGGTCTCCTCAATGTCATAGTGTTGTTTTGTATACATTAATGGACGTGTAAATGAACTGGCATACATGCAATTCAGTGATCAGGCCTGGTCATTTGCATGAAGTTTGTTCAGTCTCACTTAAATATTTACTGTGTTTATTTTGTAAGGCTAATTGAGTGACACTGGTCAAAGAACTAGGGATCTAGATCATTTTTAATGCATTGCATTTCATTCCAGTTGGAGTGTTTCTCAAGATTTTTATATTTTGTGTTAAGGCCATAGCATTCCTGTTTTCAGACCTGATTCTTTGATAAAGAGGGTGTATTTACAAATTTTGAATTTTTAAGGTCTGGGTAAACGCCTGTAATTATTTAAAAACCAAGAAGTCTAAATAGACTTTTCTCTGTCACGTTTTCTCTGTATGTGAGGATTGGGTATTAGCTCTTTATGGTGACAAAATATCCCCATGGTCATAATAATAGCTATGTGATAATTTTCATCTCGTGTGGACATTTGAATGGACCCAAGTGATTTTTTTTTTTTTTACAAATATAAAACTGCAGCTGTTATTTGAAAAGTAATATATCTGTAAAATGTCTTGGCTATTCTCATTCACTCCTCGCGCGCGTGTATGTGTGTGTGTGTGTGTGTGTGTGTGTGTTTGCGCGCGCGCGTGCACGTGTGTGTGTGTGTGTGTGTGTGTGTGTGTGTGTGTGTGTGTGTGTGCGCGCGCGTGTATTGAACCTGTACACCGTAAGCGCTGAAGTCATTTTAAAAAGCTATATGCGGCGGCCAAGGGAGCTGTTGTGCCACCCATATATTACAAAAATATGACAAGTTCCACCGTCTGTTCTTTCAGAGACAAAAATGGAGGCATGTAACAGTTGTAATAATAAAACGGTATGATATTTTGTTCTGTTCTCCTGGGATCCGGGTGGGTGTCGTGGGGTGGGCGGTCGAACTTAGGTGTTGGGCTGTGTGTGAGGGGGGAGATGGGGGGGGGGGGGGGGGGGGGGGGAGGAGAGGAGGAGGAACAGCGACTCAAGTGGGCGGCCACATAAAAACTGCAGGCAACATCAGGCGCGCGATCAGAGTGCCCGTGATAAACGTGTGATGAACAAGTGGAGATAGGAGCCGAGTGTCTCATTGGTCTTTTCACCCAGGAGCCCAATGGTCTCAGCTGTGTCTGTTTTTTCGGGACTAATAACCCAAACGCTTTCCGCGTTGCTTTTTGCCCGTATATCCCGAGTGTGTGCTGCGCGCTGTGACTGTCCGGAAAGCGCCTTCGCTCAGTCCACTTCGTGTTGAGAACACGCTTCGCGCATCTACCGATGGTGAGTGAGTGCTCTCCTCTCTCACGTGTGCAGAGGATGTCTGTGATGTTCATGTATGCATATTCACAGCGGAGGATCGGAGCGTGTTACATTTCCGCATTTCATTCATTTCCAAAATGAAATGTGGTACAAGTTCTAGTTTTGTTTTTAAGGGTCTGAATAGAAGCGCTTTGCTTTGAATGTATCAAGATCTACGATTTCATCCTGCATTGATGGTCTAGGAAAAGATGCAGACCAGGATGTTTATTGCGCGCATGGACAACCATCCCGTTTTCCCTGCACACACCTGCCTGCTCATGACTGCTGTGCTCTCTCTCTCTCTCTCTCTCTCTCTCTCTCACACACACACACACACACACACGCACAAGCCGGAAGAGACGCGCACAGCGCTCTGTTTTCTGCCGGGTTTTAATTGATATAGTAATGCATTGCATCCAAATCCTTGTACACGACTCTCCACTAAACCCGCAGATAAATCCCATTTAACTAGCGCATTCATAAAAGGTCGGGGAAAACACTTTTAAAGTCTCACGCGCTTTGGCAAAAATAGTTTGTTGTTTTTGTTTTAAAAAATAACAAAAATAGTTTGTTGTTTTGCCAAACCCACTGGCAGCAGATGCTGCTTTATCGGTCCATGTGGTTTTCTCGTTTAGCGCAGAAGAACCTTGCAGGAGAATATGAGAACTTTAATAGCAGACCTATAATTAACTGTTTAGAGGGTAAACCGAACTGAGTCCTTTAAAAACATCACACCTCATGCTTATCATAGGATTATCTTCTGTTATTCTATGCGTAAAGAATACCCAGAAGTCCTACAAAAGCGCAAAGGTTTGGATTCTACCTATTTTAACAGGGATTCTTCATTTTTGCGCAAACGTGGGTTTGCGGGTGGAGAGGGGCGTTATGGCTAAAAACGGAACATAAGCAGGTTTTTTTTTTAAACCGGATCACCATCAGAGCTCTGACTCGGTAATAAATCAACTTCAGGGAGCCTGACGTTGCCAAACCGAGATGTTTGGTTTTTGTGTATTTTTGCCTCTTATATTTTAGGAAACGTACATCTGTAGTAGAACAATAGGGAAGAGTGAGTGAGTTAAATATAGTGGCCCACAGTTTTAGTTACACGCAGAACACAACGAGTTCCTCTGATGACTTTCTGTTTTTCATTTTTTAATGGCTTTTTTTTTTTAACTTAATTTAGATTCAGTGATTAAAGTACGTTATTAAAAAAAAAAACATATAATACAATTTCTGTAGTGCATGATTAGCAGAAACACTAAAAACACTGGATACTCTGCAGTCCTCTTCTCTGTTTAGTTTCATGCAAATCATGAGTATTGCAGAGTATTGGCAAAATGAAGTGTTTGGAATGTAAATAGAGTGAAAAGTTATGTGTGGTCCAAAGAATGTTCTAATCAGCATATGGGGGGGGGGGGG
>JAFFST010047150.1:245589-314148 GCA_022414735.1 Noturus placidus | reverse complement strand
GGGGGGGGGGACGGACGAATGTTATTAACTTGTTATTCATAGTCCATTTTGTCACTGTTTCGTAGATTTTGGAATGTAAATCTCTAGCTGACCGTAACAACTTAACAACTCCAGGGCCTGTTATACATTATACATCTGTGCGCTTGAGCCCCAAACCATAGGACGACACAATACAAACTTCTTGGAGCTGGAGCGGCAAGTTCTGAAGAGCGTTTTCGAGAGATCTGAATGAAGCGTGACAGAGATAAAATGCTAAAATTGGGACCTTACTATTGTCTGTTCCTGTGGTAACCTGCTCCCCCCCATTCCCTGTCAAATTCCTCAGGAAACACATCTAAAGGACCATGTGCATAGTATGCTCTCATTAAGTCAGGTTAGGGAAAGTGAAGTCAAATGCTGTGAGGCCCACAGGACTCTGCCAAACCAGAGGAAGCAAGCTGTCGGAGCCAAATTGCACCATAAGATGCTCTCATTGCAAAAGAGCTTGCATAGCTCTTCTTTATCCTCAAGCACATTCGCATAAGATCCTGTAAATATTTTGGACAGTGCACATTTGGTTTTCAAGCAAGAATTTGTGGTCTGAACTTACTCCAGGTGTGTGTGTGTGTGTGTGTGTGTGTGTGTGTGTGTGTGTTTTAACAATATGTGTTTCTAGTGAGAAAGAGCATTTTATGATGTTTAATTCTTCCAAGTTTTTGCACTGATCAAATGCAACACCAGAATTTTCATTTTGAGATTATTTTAGTTTGTGATTTTTTATTATGTGCCCTGGCACCTAGAAAACTGTAGTATATTAGTATACAACAAAGTGTAGCATACTGAAATCTGTCACCCCACCTCACACATGGGACATCAGTTTGATTGAACTTATCTCTGGAAAGTAAAGCCCTATGATCAAACACATATGCAAACCCCATCCAAGCTGCACACTATACCAACTCAGCATACAGGGTCAGATAAGGGTCACCACCATGATCTGGATCCAGACTCATTCCCTGATTGCATGTAGAACAAGCAAATGGAGCAATAAAACATGCTAACAATTGTGTACTCATGACACACACACACACACACACACTCACTCACGCTGCTTTCTCATTGTTATGAATCATTTCTGTTGTAATGTTTGGGCTTGATCCAGTAGAACTGAATCCAAAAGATGACAAAATGCATGCGTTGATGCACTGAGCCTTTGATTTGGGTCATTTAGGATAAACACTTTTAATTTTATTAGCACATTTCCTCACTGTACTTTGACCAGTGATTAACAATATATTTGTTTATGCCCTCTAAATTGGTGTGACTGTACATCAACTGCAATCCAGCTGCACACTGGTCACATTGTCAACTGTGTACCATCTTTTAGACTCTTCCTTTCTTCACCTTTATTTGTATTTATGTCTAACTTGTGTATTTGTATTCAGAATTGTATCCAACTTTGGGGATATATTTACTTAAATGCTTTATTTATGCTTTTTATGGGTTTGGTGGGAATTGTGTGCCTCCTTTAACATACAGGAGATGTCATGGGTTTGAGTGCATGATATGTGCTGACAGCAAGTTCACTTCGTAGGCCAGTTTAGGTGAACTCTGGGTGGAGACTGGGGATTACCAAATTGCTTTTGTGAGTAGTTATGAGAAGCAGTTTGTTCACAAAAGCTCCCCTTTGTAAGGCTCAATGGACTCTGCTATCATTTGCCCTCTGATAGGACTTTTTATGAGCTGTGATGAGTAATCAGGGGGATTAATTGTTCATAGGTAATGGAACTGTTTATTTAATACTTTTTTGGTGTATTCTTGTTAGATGAACCAAAAGGTGTTTTTTTATTTTAGCATAGTAGGACATTAAAAATCAATAACCTTTTCTGGTTTGAACTTTATCTTTCAGGACAAGACTCTCTCCAGTCTCAAGCAGCCTCCCAGCACCACTTAGCATTTGCTTAAGGAACCCGTCCCGCATCGGCTCCCAACAAACATGGACTGTTTCCCCATGCTTTATTTTCTGTCGGTAAGTGGACCAATTTTGTCATCTGACACAGCTGCTTTCTTAGGATTTAAATAGCTATATTTTAAAGAAATTTAAAAGCAGTGGTCATTCCAACAAAACAATAATATATGTGCCGTTTTGACTTTTGCTCTAAATGTTTGAAATGTTTGTAACGCAGTCCTTTGTTTGGCCTTAGTCAGGTCATGCTTGTAGGGATCCTGCTTCTTATCGAGTTAAAGTTTGCTCTGACCCTGAGGCTGCTCCTGTCTTATTTGTCTAATCATCCTGCTGGGTGAGAGGGAACGGGAATGTATGGCTCCTCAAATTCCATTCAGAAAGAGTTTGTCTGCTCTTTAATGGTGTTGTAGATAAAAAAAGAACATAGTGTATGTGATCACTGACCTTTAAACAAGCTAGATTGAGCGATTATTACCTGTTAAAATGTTTTCATTTGGAATTATCATGCAGGGACATAAAATATTTCGGGGGTGGTGTTGTTTATATATAAACATATCTTGAAACATTGTGTCTTCTCTCTCTCCTCCTTCTTTCTGTTTTACCCTTTCCATTTCTGCTCCTGCTGTCCCTTCCCACTTTGGTCTGTCTCATCCTCAATTGTCCACCAGAGACAACATGATTCCTGGTAATCGAATGCTGATGGTCATTTTATTATGCCAAGTTGTACTGGGAGAGAGCAGCCATGCTAGTCTAATACCCGAGGAAGGGAAGAAAAAGGCACTGGGCAATAACCCAGGTCAAAGTCATGAACTGCTGCGGGACTTTGAGGCCACGCTGCTGCATATGTTTGGCCTGCAGAGGCGGCCACGGCCCAGCCGCTTGGCAGTGGTGCCCCAGTATCTGCTCAACCTCTATAGGCTGCAGTCAGGAGAAGTGGAAGAGGCTGAAGCTCACGATGTCAGCTTTGAATATCCTGAGAAGTCCACTAGCCGAGCCAACACTGTGAGAGCATTCCATCATGAAGGTAAGACCCATTTAGGTTATTATATTTGCCACTAAAGAAATAAAAAGTATATTTGTATTATTGCAAGTGATATTCAAACACTATTCGGAGCAAACACTTATAATAATAAAAAAAAATCGCTCTACAGCAGTGTACCTCTGTCTTCAATTATGTGGATCTTTTTGAGGGATTGTCCTCAACATGCAATTATCTTTAATGCTACTCTGCAGACTTCTAAATAAAGTCCTGCTGCCAACAGTATGGGCACTTAAGGCAGACAGAGTGCCCAGGAGCCTTGAAAAAACAAATGCACAGTGCCAAGGTGATAAAGGGGCACCAGCATGGCACCAGGAATACTCATTATTTTGTCTTTTATTGATTTTGTTGGCAATATTTATTCTTGAATAAGATCATATTAAGGGGCCATATATGCAGGGATGATGCAGAGGAGAATAAATAAAAAGACTAGCAAAGATGTCTGCCACTGGGAAGGCAGTCTTTAAGGCCAGTCTTAAATTGGCACACAGAGAGCACAAGAGAAAAGCAGAATGCTTATAATCTTGTCTAGAAGTTTGCTTAAATAATTCCCTTTGTTATCAGTGAACGAGAGCATACATCCTATCACAAGTAGAATTATGTACAAGCTGTGAATCAATGCAAAGTAGTTACTCTGAAAATATACACTTACTAGTTAGAGGGTTAAGGGTCTTAAGGATCAGTTCAGTTATTATGCAAAGAATGCAGTTACAACATTATTTAACCAGTGTCTATGCCACCCAACGCCAACTGAGTTAAAGGTTAATAATTATTCTTGATGAAAATTATAAACGTTGCCAGTTAACAAACTTAAAATCTAATCAAAAACACACAGAGAATAACGAGAACCACCTGGCCGAGTTCAAGTCCTGGGTGTGAAATAACATGGCCAAATTTAACAAGAACATGGCAGGCAAAACAATAATTTTCCTACAGTGGTGATCTTGCCAGAATTTTGCAGATTGAGACCTTTTGTTTGTTATGTAGCCACGGCACAGTAATCAGGCTTGTCTCAGAATATCTGGGGGAAAAAGGCTGGTTGTTGCAGATTCTTGTGATAAAGAAGTATGTAGTTAAATGATAGTTAAATAAACCCTTTGAAAGTGAATGCGCATGGATCACTTAAGGTGTCTTTCTCATATTTTGCCCCTGAGCATATATGGTTTACTTTTAAACAACCTAGTTTGTAGCATCTAATTGTTTTGCCATTCCATAGTCTTGTACAGGTGGAGAAACACCTAAATAAGTTTTAGGGACATTGTTGATAAGGTTTTGGGTATAAAATTAGTGCTGGGGAAAAGAAGGAGAATTCCACTAGAGCCTAAAGTTTATAGACAGGGGAAGTCTTGATTTGAAGAGCTACTCTTACTTGATATGAAGTGCTAAACTTAAGTACTCTTACATACATACGAACTTAGCCTATGCGTTTTGTCTCACCTCAGAGCACATGGAGCAAGTGCCGTCAGACAGACCGTACAGCATCGAGACTCCTCTGCGCTTCTTCTTTAACCTCAGCGGCATCCCTGAGGATGAGCTGCTTTCCACGGCAGAACTGCGGCTGTACCGGAAGCAGATTGAGGAGCCTGGTTTTCAGCCCCAGCATGTGGGAAATGAGGACCTCCATAGGATCAATGTGTATGAGGTGCTGAAACCACCGCGGCCCAGGCAGCTGATCACACGCCTCCTGGACACACGCCTTGTTAGCCACAACACCACCAGCTGGGAAAGCTTTGACGTGAGCCCGGCTGTGTTGCGTTGGACCCATGAGCGGTTGCCAAACTATGGACTTGCTGTAGAGGTTCTGCATCTAAACCAAACACCGCAGCACCAAGGCAAGCACGTGCGCATCAGCCGCTCACTGCACCACACTTCAGAAGAAAACTGGGACCAGTTGCGTCCTTTGTTGGTCACTTTCGGCCATGATGGCAAAGGCCACCCACTGACACGCAGGACCAAACGCAGCCCCAAGCAGCGAGGCCGTAAGCGCAACCGCAACTGCCGGCGACATGCGCTGTATGTGGACTTCAGTGATGTAGGCTGGAATGACTGGATAGTGGCACCACCGGGCTATCAGGCCTACTATTGCCACGGGGACTGCCCTTTCCCCCTAACAGACCATCTGAATTCCACGAACCATGCTATTGTACAAACACTGGTCAACTCATTGAACAGCAATATTCCCAAGGCCTGCTGTGTGCCCACCGAGCTGAGTGCCATCTCAATGCTCTACCTGGATGAGACTGACAGAGTAGTCTTGAAAAACTACCAGGAAATGGTGGTGGAGGGCTGTGGCTGCCGCTAGCTGTGTTTAGCATTAATAAATGCTAGCGCAATGAAGGCACAACCTAATGGCCCTATTGTATACCTAAATATTTTCACTTGGATGCTTATTTATAACGTTTATGTTGAGATGTTTGTCTGTCTCCTTTTTGTTTCCTTGACCATATGATCATATATTTTGACAAAATATATATATATATATTTATATCTACACATTAAAAATAAAAGCGAGACATTATTTTAAACATTAAGAAGAAGCTGTACAACTTTTCATGGTGTATATTAGATTGTATAAGGGTTTTTAATGAGAAATAGCTTTAAAAGTTCACCAAATTTAAAGTGTGTATATATATATATATATATATATATATATATATATATATATATATATATATATATATATATACACTAATAATATTTATTACTTTCATACTATACATATTTACACAAAAAAGTGTGAGAAATGCTTAACTTCCCAGCCAATTTTTGAGCAAATGATCAAATGCAAAAAATGCATAATTTTTGTATGGAAAAGAGCACTGTGTGAAATGATGACTAACTGGTTTGTGTGATAAATCAGTTGAAGAAATCATAAATGTACTTGGATTTTTTCCGCCACATTTTTCCGTCAATTTTTAGACGAGATTTTTTTAGATGTCCCCATAATGTGTTTTTATTATTATTATTATTATTATTATTATTATTATTATTATTTAAAATAAATTGTAAAACAGTACAAGACATCATGACTTAGAATATAAAAAAAAGCGGAAGAGCTCTAGACACGCCGGCTTTTGGATCAACTTTCGTTTTAAAATCGCACTTAGTTTGCTTTCCTCTAGGAAGATGCAATTAGAGTAGCTGATTAAGTGTGACTCCTTTACAAATTTGCCGACATACGGTGTGTGTGATGGTTGCAGACGTGTGCTGAGACGCTGTCACCTCTCTCTATGAGGAATCAAAGGTTAGACCGACTGTCTCCTGCTTTTGTCTCTGATAGCTCCTGCCGAATGAAAAGAGACGCCTGTCGCCAACCTGTGGCCCCAAACAGACAATAGACTTTCTGCATCGCTTATTTACAGTTGGACGGCTATAAGGTCTACAGGCTATATTCAGTGATAATGCCGATGGCGGCGCTTTGAACTGGCGTGAGTGTAAAATGGAGGCGGAGCTTAGCATTCTTAAGGAAATAACGTCGGTAAAACTTATCAGTGAGATGTGCTGTGTGTCTTTTCAAGTGCGTTTAATAACCTGTAGGGTAGAGTTTATCAACTGGATGCAGACCCTGCAAGGTATTTAGCAGACCGAACTGAAAAAGAAGAAGAAAAAAGTTTAAATGTGTGTGTCTTAGGCTATTTATAATCATCAGTGGACCAACATTTAAGCTAACCTGTCACGTTTCATCAGTCATCAAAGTTAACTTATGTGGAATTATTATTGTATGTGATTGTGCCCTGCGATGGACTGGCACCCTGTCCAGGGTGTACCCCGCCTTGTGCCTGATGCATCCTGGGATAGGCTCCAGGTTCCCCGTGGCCCTGAAAAGGAATAAGCGGTTGAGGATGGATGGATGGATGGATGGGTGGATGGATTTTAAACCCGAAATTTTCCTCACAGATTTTAGTTGAATACGTTTCTATAGGTTATACGTGGACTGTTTTAACAAAAAGCGTTTAATTTGAAGGTAAAACCCCCATTTACCGAGAAAAACGACGACATTCGACGGTGCTGGTCTAATTAGCATAATCTATTTACCTTCAACTGCACGTTTCTTTTGTAGAAAAAAGAAAAGAAAAAGGTGTATCAAAAAAGAAAAGTAGGTATAGGAAACGTAGCATTGACATTTGGCCAATTGAAGCAGTACCTTGTATAGTTTAAAATTCTGAAAAAATTACAACCAAATTTTGTTTAGGTTACTGAAAAAGCGAACCTCATTTTTTGTTCAAATACCTTCATAGGACTTTTTTTCAGGTTTAAATACATTCGTAGTGTGAGTAAAACAGCCACATAATTGTTATATAGCTACTATTATGGCTGGTATTTTTAGTGTGCATTTACCTGGGAGTTGTAACAGTGTTCTTCCTCAGGCCAAACAAAGACTGCTCACCTCAGTAAAGCTCTAGCTGGCCTGAGGTTGTAGTTTCGCTTTCCCTTTGAACCTTTCCCTATCACACACACAGACTCGTCAGCAGACCAGAGAGAAGGAAAATAATTTAATTTTGTGAGTGGCTGAGGGCAGAGGGGAACCCTTTAAAGCCAACTGACAGAACAATTACACACATTTCAACTGGTCTGCTGCAGTAAGATAACATCACTAAGTTATGGTAATTGCTGGGCAGTTCATTATCCCACCTTGTCTTCACAAAAAGTCATGCATTCGTAAAATGTCTGGAGAAGACAGGAAGTGCTATAATCTAAACATTTATGTAAGCTAAATCATGTAGTGATATACAATGTTACCACATAATGCTTTTAAGTTCAGATTGAAAGGACAGCTCTATCTCTCTAACCGCCATTATGTTCGTTCTCCCTTTCAGTCTTCTTCTGGTGTTTGCTTGCTTAACCATTTAGTGGAATGTGAAACTAGAGGGCTTTATAAAGTTGGATATTGAAAAGAAAAATTAGAAGGATTCAAATAATTTTAATTACTATAGTTTTAAGTGTATTTTACCCGTTCTTTCAAGCAAAGTATTATTTTCTAATAAAACATGTGATGCTTATGCTTTCACAAACTTAAAACAAACTCATAACAATTTCATAATAGTACGATAGCTATTAGACAAGATGGCCTATTACAAGGACTTTGGCTTCAAAGTTAAGGAGTTTACATACAGAATGATCTATAAACTGAGCCCAGAAGATCCTTCAAAAAGAAAGAAGACATCACCAAGTATTTCTGAATGAACACGGCCCACCTGTCTGTGTAAAAATAGTTGATGGTAATTAAATTTCAAAATTGTTCCTTTGTGCAGCTAAATAATTTTCCTACTTTTTTTTGCCATCCTACTGTTTTTATCTTTCCAGTCTTCCACGATAACATGTGTGCATCTGACTTGATTCAGCTTAATAAGTCACTTTATTTGTTTGAAAGCAGCCGCCTTAGATAAAAGAGTGCTTTCCTATGGTAGATTGGGCACTCAAAAGCCCCTGTTGTTGAGAAAGAGGCATCGCTCTGTGCGGTCTTCAGCGCAAAACCGTTTCATCCTGTACCCTCGCACCGCCCCTTACTGCCCATTGGATGGGGGTTTATTTGGAGGTGGAGGGTGGGGGGTGAGTTGGGTGCTGACAGCCGATGTCAGTGCAGCTGGAGGTCAAAGCCTCTTGTTTCAGTCTCCCACTCACTGTGCTGCATTCACACGCAGGTCCCAAGTGTGTGGAGTGCGAGCCAAGGGGGGTGAAACTTTAGAAGCAGCCGCTTTCCATCTGTGGAGGTTAACCGTGTCACACACTCTCACCCTTGCTTGCACCTCTGCTCCTAAGAGACACCTCTGTGATTCAGCATGGTACCTGAGACTTGCACTCGGCCATGGGCTGTCATGCAAGAGAGAGCACTGCCATGCAGCAGTTGGCTGAACACGGGACAACCCGTTTAATCCTGGTGAGTCTGTATTCTCTCCAGGACTTGTCCAGGTGAAAAGGTTATGGCCAGAGGCATCACAGTTGCATTTCCATAATGCTCTGCAAGAGCACCTGGTCAGGAGCACTCACACTCTCTCTGGGAAATCAAAACCATATAAACATGTGAATGATATCAACAGGTTGTCCATTTGCATCACTGAACATACAGTATCTATTGTACCCCCAACAGACTCATACATTTTTCAATGTGTGTATTAAAATCCCTAATAACTGTTCCAACATCAAAAACTACTGATTGCTCAAACACACAGACATGGGGGATAAATTAAAGGAAAAGCAAATGCAGAGTGCAGATGCTTCTGGATAGGTGTACTGTAATTTTATAATTAGCGATTAACATCCTACCATGCTCTGTGATATGCATAAAATGCAGACCAGGCACATTTGAGCTTTATTTTGGATTATGAGGGCAAAAAGGAGGGTTCATTACTGGTGTAATGACTTCAGACACAAACACTGGCCAACTGGCTGTGTGTCAGTAGGAACAGTGACCAAGGTGACATTTACATTTATGTGTTTGGAAAACCATTAGTAAAAAGGCTTGGAGGTCCAAAGCACACATTCAGTGACTGAGATGTTCATGCACTAGTGCTATATGTAAGTTAAAACAAGAGAATTGCTCTTCAGGTGACTGAGAGTTATAATACAAGGCATTGTCAGACTGTCCGCGAGAACAATCCATCCACAGTTACAAAAAGAGAGATATTATAGTAGTTCAGCAGTACATAAACTCTATGTGCATCATAAAGAGGAATGCACATTTGAGAGTGCAGTGGTTTAAAAACCACAGGCACTGGTCTTGTGAGATATTTAAAAATGTGATATAGTCAGGTGAGTCAGCCTTCACTGGATTCTTGACAATTGGATGAGTGTGGAGCAGGCAAAGAGAAAAGTACAGGCCCAAATGCTTGACGCCCCTCTACAGTGAAGGGGTCTGATGGCACTGTTATGCTCTGGAGGGCATTTTGCTGGCACAGTATGGTTTCACTTCTCCTCATACTGGGTCACTGCAAATCAATATCAAGTTATTCTGATCACCTTTATCCTACAATGGAACATTTCTGTCCTGATGGGAGTGGTCTCTTCCATCTGCAGTGTGCAAGCGCTCACAGTCACCAGATCTCAACCCAGCTAAACACCTTTGGGAGATTTTGGACCAACGTGTTAGACAGCGCTCTCCACCACCATCATCAAAATACCAACTGAGAGAATAAATTTTGCAAGAAGTTTATCCCTCCAGTACATTCTCACAGATCTGTAGACTATATTCCAAGGTGCATTTAAGTTGTTCTGGTGGCTGATGGTGTCCCAACTGCTTGCTAATAAACGTTGTCACTTATCTACATTCTCATTGAAAAAGGGTAATAAACTGTACCTTTGTTTGTCCCTCAAACAACCTTAAGGGTATGTCTTTTATACCTTTAGTGTGTATCTTTTGCCTGGACAGGTACATGTAGTGTACCTTTAAAATATTACTCCAAAAGCTAATTATAGTTTCAAGAGTGGTCCTTAAGATCCATTTATGCTACTTAAAATTTTAAAGGTAAACTACAATCATAACAAAAAGTACAGTTTAAGGTGACATATGTAGTCATGTGAAAAAATAAGTACACCCCATGGAAATATTTTTTTGACATATTTGGACAAGCAAACATTTGATCATCTTTGAAACAGTGCCTATTAATGAAGTTGATATACTTGAACAAAACCACGAGGAAAATTAGCTTTTTAAATAATTTATACAAACTATCAATATCAATAGATGTTATATTCTTCTGTGGAAAAAGTAAGTACACTTTTGGCCTCTGAAGCTAGTATTGCCCCCTTTAGCAGAAATAACTTCTTGTACGCGTTTTGCATAATTGTCCACAATTTTTGACCACTCTTCCATGTAATGTTCTTTCAGTTGCACGATGTTTGAGGGTACTGCCTGTTTCAAATCCCCCCAACCCAACATTTCAATGGGATTCAAATCCAAGCTGGACTAGGCTATTCCGTAACCCTCCATTTCTTCTTTTTGAGCCATTCCTTAATAGATTGGCTAGTGTGCTTAGGATCATTATCCTGTTGAAAGGTCCATTTTTGGTTCAACTTCAACTTTTGGACAGATGGCGTCATATTATCTTCAAGCACTCTTTGATATGATGCAGAATTCATAGTTGAATCAATGGATGCAAGCTGTCCAGTCCCTGAGGCAGCAGCGCAACCCCAAACCATTAAATTTCCACCACCATGTCTTTGGTTTGTGCCAAAACTATGTCTGCTGTCACTGTGGCCAAACAACTCTATTTTTGTTTTGTCTGTCCAGAGCACATTATTCCAAAAGGCCTGGTGTTTGCCAATATGCTCATTGGCAAACTATTGTCTTGCAAAGGCTTTTTCCTGGCACGCCTCACATGCCGGTTAAATTTGTGCAATCTTTTCTGATTGTAGAAGCATGCACTTTAACACCAACAGCTGCAGGACTTACTAGCAGATAGTGTGATGAAATGTTGGAGTTCTTGTAGACTTTGTTGTTTGAAATTTGCTCCACTTGTAGGTGATTTTCCTTACAGTGGAATGATGTATTTTGATGTACCTTTTTAAATCACTTGCCAGACTCATAGGCATCCACAACCTTTTTTTCTGAAAGCCTTAGAGCTCTTTAGATTTTGGCATGATGACACCACACATCACAATAGCAAAGGGAACACCAGCCACTAAATATGCACTCCCTAAGCAGGTTCTGATCACTGGCACCCAATCTTGAACAACTGATTCTAGTTTTATGGATTTGAAGGTGTGATAAATGTAGGGGTATACTTACTTACTTTTTCCAAATGACTGATTTGTTTTTTGTTCATTTGAATTGTGAAAATAACTACAAAATGTCAGTTAAATGTCATTTGATAGTGTATAAGCTTTATTAATAGGCACTGTATCAAAGAGGATCCAATGTTATACATGACTGTATATGTATAAATCTATTACATATATGTATATATCTATTACATGGATCATATAAAATAAAGATTATTATTATTATTATTATTATTATTATTATTATTATTATTATTATTATATGCATGCACATTAAGCAATTTTGGAGAGATCGTCTGCTCAAGAGGGGAAACAGAGTGATGGAACAGCTGTTTGTACTGGCAGACAGATGTTTTCCGTATAAAACCAACTCAGCATTAGCCAAAAAAACATAGCCTTTATATTACCAAAATAAGCATTATGACTACAAAACAAATAATGTTAAAATTTCTTGTAAATTACATTTGACTGCTCAACCCAGACATTACTGGGTACTGGTACAGTGGAAATTTCCTTGTGCAGAGGAAACTGAGTATTAAGAGCTGGTATTGTTGTGAGGATGGAATGCTGCTTTTGTTATTGTAGTGGCAGTGTAATTTTGCAGTAGGTAGTGAGTCTCAGTGGTGGGGCTTTCTACTCAGTTGCTGTACAGTTTCATTAGACACAGCTAATGAAAATATGGCCCCTGCCTCCTGGCTCTCCCTGCCCTCTAACTGTGCTCTGACCTCTACTTTCTTCCCAGCATCCCTAATAACTGTTCCAACAGGTGTGTTGCTCATTGGACTGAAGGTCCTGCATCTGCCTGACAGGAATTTCACTGAGAGCCAAATTATTTCAGTTCTTATGTTGGGACGATTTCCAGATTTTAAACTCTTAGATTCCAACAAAGCAATAATTGTGACACATGAAAACATTACAGTTGTCTTGTTAGAAAAAGAAAAGTTCAACTCAAATTTTTTTCTACTTAAATCTAATCAGAAGTGTTCTGGCACATGGCCTTTGTTCATATTCATGTGAAAACACAAGGCAAAGTTTCCTGATAGCAGGTATGAATCAGCATGCTTGTTTTCTCAAAGGTTCTCTGTTAATATATTGCCACTGAGCTCACCTGAAAGAGACAGGTGGACTGTGCTCTGGGTTTGCAGGCTGCACAAATGTGAAACTAGATCCGTAACTTGACCTTGTGGCAATTAGGTCCACAATAGAACGTTTTTTTTACTCCCACTTCTTTTGTATTGATAATAACTTTAAAAAGAAAATTAAAGGCAAGATGAATATTATATAGGCCTATTTGGTCAAAAGAATATAAATTTATAGTATCTGTAATTGTATGTAGTAATTTTAGTGTGAGTGTTTCTCTTGGACACTGGTTGACAATGTGGGCCTCTCTCTTAATGTGGCTTTTAGGCTGTTCATTCCTTTGAAGTCGTGTCACCTTGTTCCTGTGTTTTTTTGAAGTGGGCTGGTTGGGAGCATGGGTTAGAAGCGATTGTTGGAGAGCAGTCGACCCTTTCCCATGTTTGCAGACAGACAGTGAACGCAGTAATGGAGGGGGGCCAAGGAGGGACATTGCCTTCCCTTTTCCTTTTCCTCCACAGTGTTCTTCTCTGAATGGAGTGTGTCCACCGGATCTGCCTGGGATGAAATGTCATATCTCAGACTGATCTTTATCTCTTAATCGCTTCCTTTGTCTCCTATGATTCCCCAGGCCCTGCCTTGCCTCCCTGGGCCGACTGGGCTTTGAAGTGTCAAACGAGGTTAGAGATACAGGCTGTGTTTGGGGTTGCTGAAGGGCTTATGGTGAACAGTCTCTGCTCCTCTCAGCTAACTGCTCCAGGTGATGAATCAGTGCGCATGCAGGAAGAACAATGCCAGATGCTATTGAGAGAGTGTACCCACTCTTGTCACTCTATTACCCTAGATGACCTAACCATTTGTCCTCAAAGTGGTCCTTTTGCCTGAACAGATCTGAGAAAATGAAAAACGTTGCTTATGTGGTACAGTAAACGGTATTCAGTCTGAAAAGATAATATTAAAATATATTTGTTTTTTTTTTAAGAAATATTGTCTGTCACCAACTCTTAACTTCTAGACATCTTGAAAATTTGCCACATAAAATGTTCTGTTGTAAATGTGCTGTTATGGTTATGTATACACAGAATTTGTTTAACAACCTTGTTAACCAGCCTGTCAATTAAAATGCACTGACTACAGTGGGAGCACACAAAATGCAATATATAAGGAATAAAACATAATGGCCGCATGCTGTTATAGGTAAATAAAACATGACAAAGCGATGTGATCCCATTACCTGTAACTAGGTTTTCCCCTCTTATACCACAGTGATTTGCCAACATTTTGATTTCGTAATGAATGGCACCTCGTATGTTTTTTTTTAACCATTTATACTTGCATTTAATGTTGTGGAACTTACCTTATAGCAGCTATAACCAGTTATGCCCTCACCAACCTATCTTCTCTCTCTCTCTCTCTCTCTCTCTCTCTTTAAATGAATAAGATTAAGCTAATAAAAATGCAGCTTGGTATTTTACAGAGAAACTGGAGAGCGTAAAAGCCTTTATCCTGAAGGCCCTCCTGTGGTGGAAAACTTACTGAGTCTTACAACGCATGGACACTGTCCATAAATGTTAAATAAACGTCCAAAAAGGTGTAAAAAAAAAAACAGCACATTTTAAATTTGTGTATTATTAGGCTAAGATTATGTGGAATGTCCCCAATACAAGTTTGGTGCTTTATAAAGTGTTGTGGTATAAAATATTTTATCTTATCTACACCTAACTTCATTGTTGATTTTATCAAGTAAATCTACAATAGAGGTGCATTATGTCAGGGTTCAGTTACTCACAGCACATAAGCGACACTGACAAGATAGAAGATATGATCCACCACCCATGTAAGCTCTAGTCAGTAATTTTATTAGTGTGGTTCCTTTTCCCTAATGAATGTAGTAGAAGGGGGCTGAGAACAGATGCACTACAGTCAGTAACTGTATACATGGATCTTTATTGTAGTGAGTGAATCTCCAAGGTGGACATAGTAAGGAGAAACAGCTGAACTGATGATGTGGTGCTATTATGCAGAGTGGCTGGGGATGTAAACTCAGTGTAGGTTTCAGCAGCAGTGGATGTCTGTGGGCACACCAGGCAAGATACATAAAAACATGAGTAAAGTGTACTTGAACATGTCTGTGAATGTTTGTGTGAGTAACAACAGCATGGGGAGGGCATGATGGAGGACGGATGTAAGTGGCCAATAGGACACTGGTTAACAATAGCCCTAAAAAATTACCAGGTAGATAAGGGTACATTGTGTGCACCCTCTGCTGGTAGAAGGCAACATGTCAGTTCAACAGTAAAGCAAAATCAAAATGCTTGTCTTTAAAACTTATCATTTTAAACTTGATTGGAGTGATAAAATTAAAAGTGTTTGTTAAGGCATTAGCAGACATTTTTGTTACACAGGGGGTGTGTATTGTGTGTAATGAATGTATTCATGTAAACTAAGGTCTAAAAAAAAAACACGATTACATCAACATGCTAAAATATAGACAAAAAAATCATACCATCATGGTATTTGTATGGAGCATACACAGACATGTGTGTAGGCCCGGATCTTTAGACATCTCTCACATGAATAGTATTTATGTTCCTAGCATCTGTAGACTTGCATGATGTATTTGTCCCATAGGGAAAATACATTTGCACTTTTTCCTACATTCAGGTCCAAGTGAAATGGCCACTCCCTCTGTCATAAGAGTTAGTAATAGGCATCAAGATGAACTTGGCACAAGTTTGCAACACAGCTGTATACATTTGACATCAATGTAAGGAGTAGAAGTGATTTCACTGAATTATGCCATGACTAGTAATTGAAATAGCTTTTCCTCAGAAGTTTACTCACAAATGTTACATTTCAGTCTTATTTAACACTTACGGTTTGGAAATTATGGTCATGGATATTTAGAAAACAAGTTATGAACAATAATATGATTTGTATTCATTTTTTAAAAGAAAGGTTTAAGGGAATACAACAGGCATTTAATATTAAACAGTTAAAATAAAGGGCAAGTGGGCAGTGTTTCACACCATGCAGTCTCCAAATTCATAAAACTTTTAGACTACAATTTTTGCAACAGTTTGCAACAGAATGTGATTCATAAACATTCTCCAGTATTCCTTCTCCATGTGAAAGTTCAAGAACTATATAATTGACTCCTTCAACTCTAGTCTTTGTAGTCCAATAAAATCACACAGCATTAAAGGAGCTTTAACTCTGATTCTAAATGTATTCATGTTCGGTAATAGCCATGTAGGCATTTTTATTAGGGTATTGCTTAGAGATTACACAACATTAATTAGAACAAAGGTGCAACAGTTATAAGATAATAAATGTGGCAAACGATGTGTACCGTCATTTCAAGTTGTGAGAATTTTGGTAAAGATGCAGTGCATAAATATTTCATAGTAATTAAGACAGTTGTACTCAAAGGGTCTGCGAAGCATAGCCAGGGCATCTGTGATTTAAAAAAAAAAACATTAATTTAATTGACTTAATTTCAATTTTGTTACATTGGTGGAAATTACAAACCTACTATTTTCAGAGTTTATATGTTCATTGAGTTTTTATAGTTATTATTGTATTTAACTGGTTACATAAAATGAATGGCTTTAATTCAAACATCAGCAACTCAAAGTCAACTTGGCTTTTATCCAAAGCACTTTACTCTGTCTCATTCACCCATTCACACACACACCAATGGTAGCAGATCTGCCATGCAAGGCACTAACTTGCCATTGTGAGCAACTTGGGGTTCAGTGTCTTGCCCAAGGACACTTTGGCGTGTGGAGTCATGTGGGGAACCGGGAATCGAACCGCCAACCCTACGATTAGTGGACAACCCGCTCTACCACCTGAGCCACAGTTGCCCATATGTAGCCAAAATGTGATTGTACCTGAACGCAAAAAATTGAAAACCCCTGCATTATGGTTTATCTTCTAGGAAAAGACGAAACCACTGTGGTTCTGTGTTTTTCCTGCTACATTGCACTATGAGTTAAAAGCTGTAACTGATTCAGAAACTGCTGTCCAACTGTTAGATACTTCAAGACTACAGACTCTGGCTGTTGACCTTTGGTAAAAATTTTCATAGCCCTTTTAAGGATGAATGGTTTGTTTCACACGAGAATACATTTGCCCCAAATACCATTTGGATCCAGCAATGCAAAAAGCATGATAATCCTCCAGCAGTGATTTAGAAATAAGAAGAGAAATCACATTAACAAACAACATTGTCCTACTGAGGAAGCCTCAAGGACTGATTTGGAATTGCAGGTAGCAGCAAGCACCTGGCAGCACCTAGGCTAAAGCATGGGTAAGTGTTCCTGTTAAAGTCTTTTAGTGAGGGCGTTTCACTGTCTTTGTTTGCTCTAGGTTTACTCTGCAGCATTTTTGCTGGTTGCCTATGTTTTACATGCCTTAGCAGTGGAAGAAAGAGTGCAGAGCAGTGCAACTTAATGAAGACCAGACACTTGAAAAGCATACAGGCTCTCTGGGGATTATCAGCTTTTTTATTGAGTATGGGGATTTGCCCTGGATGCTTTGGTTGGTTATGGGCTTGTGCCATTGAGGTGAATCACTAACCTACAGCTTCTTTTGACTGAAAGGTATTATCAGGTACCTGCTGGTGTGTGTGTGTGTGTGTGTGTGTGTGTGTTTTCTGTCTGGACGCCATGTGTGTAAGCGTGGCTGGCGGCCACAGGCATGCCCGGAAAGGCTCAGAGCATAGCGAGTCATTAGGAAGTGAGGATGTCTGGAGTGTATTAGGGCTCGGGTACTGTAACTCTTACAAGCATGGGCTGGTATCAATTCCAACCAGGCAGGGAGAGAGAGAGAGAGCTTGAGGAAAAAAAAGAAAAAGGGAGAGAGAAGGTCCAGAAAATGACAGCGCTAAAATGTTATCCACAGCTGTAGTTTTGACTGCAGACCTCAACAGTTTGACAGTTTTTGGTGTTTCTCGTCAAGACTCTGCTTACATTGGCTCTGTTTGAGTTTCATCAAATAAGCATGATTCATTCCGGACAGCAGAATGGAGAAGGAGACGAATCCCACATTCCAGCTCCTTGTGTCCACGCTTCTGTGGGACTTGTGCCTTGTGTGTGAGAGTGTGGAGATAGTGGCATGTGGAGATAAATATTTCTTAACTACAGTCAGCGGTACAAAGCTGAATGTCATGGTCATCTTGATTATGAACTGAAAGTAAATCTCCCAATTCCAACCACAGAAAGAGAGACATATATTCTGTTGTGTTTCTGTGCATTGCAGATGTTTGAAGAAAGAAAAGAAGGGCCTTTGGTTAATCCAGAAACACTGCAGGGTGTGTGGTGACTGAGTCTATGGTCCTGTCAGGCGGAATTCAATAGCCTTACCCCACTGAGAAGAAGCAGCATGTATCTGGCCCTCAAATTGCCACTTTCAGCTTTCTCTTTTGAAGCTCTCCGACTCACTAAAACTTGCTTTATAGTACAAAGCAGAAGAGAAAAGTCTTAGTACGGCAAAATTGGATGCGTTAGGCCCAAATGTACAACCCCAATTCCCACAAAGTTGGGATGCTGTGAGAAAATAGTAAATAAAACCAGAATGCAATGATTTGCATGATTTATGAATGCAATCTCATAAACCCATTTTTTTATTCACAATAGAACATAGAAAACATATCAAATGTTTCAACTCAGGAAATGTTCTATTTTAAGAAAAAAATAAGGTAATTTTGAATTTCATGGCCACAACACATCTAAAAAAAAGTTGGACAAGGCTGGAAAATAAGTGTTTCTAAAAAGAATCAGCTGGAGGTTAATTTGCAACAGGTCAGTAACATGATTGGGTATAAAAAGAGAAGCAGAGTCTTTCAGAAATAAAAATGGGCAGATGTTCACCAATCTGCAAAAAACTGTGTCTACAATTTATGGAACAATTTCAGAATATTGTTCCTCAATGTAAAATTGAAAAGACCATCCTGCTTTTTTTTCAAAAGTTCAAATTTATTTGCTGGTCATTTAAACAAGTTTATATATTTTCAGTATCATGTTCAATGGTAAAATGTAATTGTTGCCATAAGGCAACAACATGTGATAATGGAACTTTGGTATGCACATTCATGAATTAAAACAAGAAAAACTGTTGTCATTTCCGACATTTTGCAACTGAACTTTATTTTCTAAATTGTATATGTTTCAAGAATTTATTTTCTAAATTGTATATGTTTCAAGAGAAAGAATTAAGAATTCAAGAGAAACAATTAAAAAGATAGTTCACCCAAAACATCTTTGGATCTAATTTTTGTATGTATTTTGAGTAAATCCAACCACATATTATTACAGCTGTAATTCCTTTCTAGAAGATATAACTTAATTATAAATGGTTACCAGGTTAAATTTTTTTTTAGATTTATAATTTTTATTGATTCTTATACACTTTTCAGAGTACAACAAAATATATCAATACAGAATCAATATTTTTTACCCCAATAACAGACCCTCCCACCCAGGAATGTTTACATATGATTAATTTATTTATGATTCATGTACATGTAATTCAATTACATATGTTTCGTATTATTTTCATAAATCCATATCGAATATATATAAAGAAAGAAATAAAAAAAAAAAAAAAAGGAGGAGGGGGATAGATGGGTAGTATTGACGGATAGTATTGATGGATAGTATTGACCGTTCACCTCTCCTTAATCTTAATCTTAATCTACCTCCAGGGTGCGTACATCCTTGAAGTAGGTAATAAACTGTTGCCATTTTCCCAAAAATGAGTCTCCGCTACCTCTGATGTTATACTTGATTTTTTCCAGCTTCAAAAAGAACATTAGATCTTTAAGCCAGACTGATATAGAGGGGGGTTGTGGAGAGGTCCAAGACAACAATATTCTGCGCCGAGCAAGCAACGATGCAAAGGCCACAACACTAGCTTGTTTATGGTTCTGCTTTTTATCAGCGCTCAGTTCAAAGCCTGCATTTCTGATGGTATGGAAGTGCATTTGTGCCTATAGAATGGCCAGCTTGCACATCTGGAAAGGCACCATCAACAGGCACCATACAGGTTTTAGAGCAATATATGCCTCCATCCAGATTCCATCCCATCTTTACTTCTGAGAGACTCTGCCTCTCTAACGCTGCAGGTGTTGATGCCCAATTCCAATTTGTTGACAATATTACTTTTTTTTGATGACCCGCTTACATCTTTTAAAAGTGATCCATATCCAATATCTGCATTAACATTATACACTTCGTGAAACAAACCCAAGGTAGACATCACTGGAAGCTTAGGCTGAAAATATGATACAAGCTTTTGCTTTCTGCACCATATTTACTGGTTAGCAAAACACCGGCCTCTTAAGGTGGAGAAAAAAGAAAAAAGCCCTTGTTGAGATGGACATGGTTGGTGTCCATCTGAGTTGACATCATTCGCCGCCGTCATTTTTTTAATGATGTACGACTCACATTGACAGGGGAATATCCGATCTGTCCACTTACATGGCATATCATTCATATCAGATTTATTTCCATATATGAATGATGGCTGAAATGGATCTGAGACTATCAGAATCCATGTGCTTTTTTCCTGCTTACATGTTCATGGGTCATATCCGATCTGAGCCACATGAGAGGAAGAAATCGGAATTGGGTCACTTGAATCATGTAGTGTAAATGCGGCAAGACACTTAAGACTCCTAAGACACTTTTTATACTCAATCATGTTACTGACCTGTTGTCAATTAACATAATTAGTTGCAAAATGTTTCTCCAGCTGTTTCTTTTTAGTAACACTTACTTTTCCAGTATTTTGTTGCCCCCTTCCCAGTTTTTTTGAGACGTGTTGTGGCCATGATATTCAAATTTACCTTGTTTTCTTTTCATAAATGGTACATTTACTCAATTTAAACATTTGGTATGTTTTCTATGTTCTATTGTGAATAACATTATGATATTTGCAAGTCATTGCATTCTATTTTTATTTACATTTATTTACATTTTACACAGCGTCCCAACTTTTCTGCAATTGGGGTTGTAACACCACACATCTGTTTTAATATATTATGCTTAAAGATTTGGCTGTGAACAGAATGTCTTAGTGAAATGTTGACCTCTCCCCACCCCACCTCAAACACACACACACACCCACACACACACACACACACACACACACACACAGAAGATTGACCTCCCAGCCCAAGACATAAATGAATCAAGCATGAAGGCATTCTGTAAATCAGCATAAAAGCAGCTGGAGCAGAGTGCAGGTGCTGAAAGTCCAGGTTAATGCTGTGCTTTCTCACATACTCCTGCCAGGCACAGGTGCACTGAAGCCTCAACTGGCACAGTAAAACACTGAGAGAACCTCCTGAGCCGTTGCATTTTCTAAAACTTTAGCTCTTGCATATTCCCCTGTTTCTATGGACCTGATGCACAATGTGCAAAGAGAAGCACGAGAGAGAGGAACTGACAAATGATTGAATCCATAGGAACGTTTATGTTGGACTTCACTGCACTCCCCCTTAACATTGTGAGATTCTTGGAACAGACAACAAAAGCAAGAGGCTACATAGTTTGAGCGTGCTGCCAAGGTGTCCTAACTCTGAATGTAACTATCCGTCCTCAGCAAGTGTATCAAATAAAAAGCCCATATGTGAGCTGTATGTCTTCTTTATACAAAGCCCAGAATTGATGTGTGCCCTTTAAGAAATGGTCACATTACCTAAGCACTGTTGTTAAGACACATCTTTTCCTTGGAGCAGTTTCAGAGTTAGAAGCTTGTGGCTTAGTTTGTTTTTTTTTTAAAGGCATGAATTGTTTCTTTGGTATTTTTATTTGATCAATTTTTTATTTTATTTATTTATTTTTTTTTGGGGGGGGGGGGTTCATTAGATTTTAGGGGTAGTGGTAGTAAGCAGCACATCTGTATTATTGTGAATGACCATGACTGCACCATAAATCTTAAATATTCAGAGTAGAAAAACTACTTCACTACTACTACTTCATTTACGAGTGAGTCTTCATCAATACATTAGCTATTGTATGTATTTTGTAGCTATTTATCTGTTTGTGAACGAATGATTCCACGGAGGGTTTTTTTGTGATTGTTGTAGCCAAAAAATACTTGGTTATTTTTTTTTAGGTTTTTCCCAAAAATTTTACTTTTTTTTTTTTGCGATAAACTACTTGAATTGGTAAAACTGCAATTGCACAAAATTTGCACATTGTTGTAATTTTTTTGTAATTATTATTTATTATTATATTTTGCACGCACTTGGATCAAAGAGGGCTTTGACTGAATGCGCGTTGTGATGATATCACATGTCTTGGTCCAAATCTGTGGAACATTTAATGTAATTTTGAAAAATTGCAAGCTCCTCTGAAATATTGTTGAGTGTGCTTGATTTTTCTTAATTTCTGGGATCGTAAAATCCCAAAATCCTGGAGGGCGTGCACAGTGATAAAAAACATTTCTTGAACTTATATTTAAACCTTTAAATAGTAATTTAGAAATGGTGTTAAACTATGCAGGGTTGCTACACTGAACTGAATGCCCCTGGCTTGGTTAAGGTAAAAAAGTAATTTGCATAATTTTTTCACTTATGCCAAATGTCAGACCAATGCCATGTTTATTGCTAATATTTGCTTCCTTCATTTCACACTAAACTAGTAAGTAACTAGTAATGGAGGTCTAGCTCACCTCAATGGCTTAAGTGTTATATAACTTGCATGAAACAACTTAATCTAATTTTTAGATAAATGATTATGTAATGTAGAAGGACAGTCCATATTTTATACATTTTAATTCAAAGTGGTAGTATATTATCATTTCAGCTTGCCAGTAAGATTCCACCTTGGGCTTCCCTGGTGGACTAGTGGCTAGCATGCAGTGCTTTCACGGGCTCAATTCTCAATCATGGAACTGACCTCATGGAACTGACTATAGGGCTGCACATTCAGTGTTGGTCCCAAGGCCAGAAAATGGGGAGCATTTCATCAGGAAGGGTACTCGGTGTAAAACTTCAGAATATGAGAACGGGTGAGCCTCTGTGGCAACTCCAAATGGGACCAGCTGAAAGGGCGGGAGTATGATTCAACCATGGGAGGTGGGGCCTAAAGTGCTGTCAGGAAACCATTTCTAATGTAAAATCTTAGTAGGCAATGTAAAGTCCAACTTACTTTCTGGCATGTATGGAATGATACCAATGTGATTCTGGTTGCCCAAAATGGTTGCTGCTATATACAGCTCCACTAATATTTGTAAATATGAGCAAAGAAGGCTGTGAAAATTTTCTTTATTTTTTAACCAAAAATATTTCACAAAAATACTCTGCTCTCATGGATATCAAACAGGAAACAGGAAGTCATGGTTGAACAATTTCTTTTTCCTTGTCACCAAGTGTACTAACAAAAAACTCAGATATCAATGGGAATATACTTCAAATATATTTTTCTCATATGAATTTATAGGGGTGTCAATAATTGTTGCACACCTATATTCAACAAAGATATATTTATTTGGATAAACCTGTGTTTTGTTTGCAATTGCTTGATATCCATGTGAGTAGAATATTTTTATGAACAAAAGATCAAAAGGTTAAACAATAAAGGACATTTTTCAAAGCCTTGCTTGGTCATATTTACCAAAATTAATGGAGGGCACTGTAGTTTTTTTGTTCATTTTTATAAAGTTATACACTCACCAGCCACTTTAATAAGAATACCTGTGTGCCTCTTCATTAATGCAATTATCCAATCAGCCAATTATGAGGCAGCAGTGTAATGCATAAAATCATACAGATGCAGATGAAGTGCTTCAGTTAATGTTCATATTAATGTTTCATCAGAATATGAGGAAAATTATATGTTTAACTGTAGCACGGTTGTTGTGCCAGACTGGTTTGATTATTTCAGAAACTGGGATTTTCTCCTGGGATTTTCATGCTGAACAGCCTCTAGAGTTTATACAGAATGGTGTGAAAAACAAAACAAAAAAACAACCAATGAGCAGCATCCAATGGGCCTTGTTAATAAAAGAGTTCAGTGGAAGAATGGCCAGACTGGTCCGAGCTGCCAGGAAGTCTGCGGGTACTCAAACAACCACTCTTTACAACCATGGTAAGCAGAAAAGCATCCGCAACACATCGAACTCTGAAGCAGTTGGGCTACAACAGCAGAACTTTGTGTTCCACTCCTTTCAGCCAAGAAAGGAAACTGAGCCTATAGCGGGCACAGTGGGCTCACTGAAAAAGGACAGTTGAAGACTGAAAAAATAATTAGCTAATTGAATAATTGCATGAACGAGCAGGTATTCAATTATATATCTAAGCCAATTGCCATTTTTTCAAGTTCAGTATAAGTAATGTTAATCCAACTGGACAGGAAGTCACATAAACACTGATTCTGTATTATTCTCCTAAAGCAGGTGTGCCCAATCTTATCCGCAAAGGGCCGGTGAGGGTGCAGGTTTTCATTCCAACCAAGTAGGACGCACACCTGACTCCACCAGTTTAATCAATTGATCTTGGCTTTCAATAGACTCAGGTGTGGCTTCTGCTTGGTTGGAATTAAAACCTGCACTAACACCAGCCCTTTACGGAAAAGATGGAACACCCCTGTCTTAAAGGAACAGGTAGCGCAAAAGTGTAGCTTTTTATAAATATCAAGTTGTACATTACATAATGCATGTAATGTTTTTTATCTACAAAAAATTCAATAGCTGTTTAATGATTTAAAAACAAAATTATTTATGGATTGTATGATTACTGAGTAGTATGATTTTTTTTATGTTATAATATTTTGCCATGAGACATGTTCTGCCTATTTGGACACCAGGCTGTAAATGATTATTATATTCATTATATTTACACTTATAGGGGTAATTGAAGGCTACACTGTTGTGTATCCCCATAGGTTTAAATTATGACAATGAAATACTGACAAACTTGTGATCTTTTTATTTCAGCCCACTGTCCCTTTTATTTGTTTATTTATTTTTTTACTTTTTCTTGTTTTTTAATAGTTAGTATGTTTCACATGCTGTTCCTGGCTCGAAGAAATTGATTTAAGACTAAATCAAGTCAATAAATTCAGCATCTTGCTGCTGTTGTCTGTTTCTTGAGTTTCCCTAACACCCCCTTTTTTTAACACCTCACATAGCACACTACCACATTCCCACAGAGTCAGTGTGTGAAGCAGTGTATATGGAGGCATCAGTACTCCAGTACTGGTATCAGGGTTTGGACAGTTGGTCATCCTCTGAATAGCTTACACTACGCCTGTGAACACAAGATTATGTGTCTGTGTTTTCTGTCTGTTGTGCCTAAGAGAAAGGTCTGGCTGCTATCAGGCCCTAATAAGGAAGAATGAAGAGATGCCATAAATTGTGGGCCATGCCACTTTACACTGGAATGCTCATCTTGTTATTTCTTCGGAAAGAATGGACCATGGCGCGGTTTACTGCAGCTGGGATAACAAGAGGACTGATGAAGTGGCTGCCAGGTCTGAGAGAGAGCTGTCTTCCCTTCCCTTCCCTCCCTACTCTCCTCTTCCTCCTCCTCCTCTTCCCTTGTCCTACTCCTCTGTCAGCATGCCGTGCAGGCCTGCGCCTGGAGACGTGTGGGGGCTGTAGACCCAGCACCAGGCCTACAAGCCACTTGTTGGACCACAGCAATAAAACAAAGCACTTGTAACATGAAAGAATTCCTCTGCTTTACAAGAGGAAGTGGAACATCTGAGAGATGGTGTTTGAATTCTCTTGGCTTTTTTTGGGGTGTGTCGTGTGTCAAAGCTGGGGCGGGCGCCTGTCTCTCTCTGTCTGTTTTTGCTCTCCTTCTCTATCTCTCTCTCTTAAGATTTAAAATCTCTTCCTGAACTGTCTCCCCAATGTATCTCGTGTGTCAGTAAACCATGTTCACCTGAAACACAGGCACCCCGGACAGGCCATAATAGTGAGGTCTCTGGTGACTTTGAACCTTGAGGGAACATTCCTGGCAGGAAAATATTTATGTAAAATATGCTGTTAAGAAAACATAGCTGATACATAAAGAAGAAACTTTACGACAAGCCATCAATGGAAATTATGTTTTGGTCTATGATAATTTTTTTTATTAATTAATTAATATATTAGTCTCGCCAAAGCCATGTGTGTGCGGAGTTTGCATGTTCTCCCCGTGTGTCGGGGGCTTCCTCCGGGTACTCCGGTTTCCTCCCCCAGTCCAAAGACATGTAAGGCTGATTGGCGTGCTTAAAGTGTCCATAGTGTATGAATGTGTATGTGAGTGTGTATGTGATTGTGCCCTGCGATGGACTGGCACCCTGTCCAGGGTGTACCCCGCCTTATGCCCGATGCTCCCTGGGATAGATTCCAGGTTCCCCGTGACCCTGAAAAGGAGTAAGCAGTTGAAGATGGATGGATGGATGGATTTTTTCTCTCTTTGGTCTGTATAATTGGAAATTGGAACATTTTGGCTTTTTTCTTTTAATTCTCAGTGACTACAGCTCTCTGCTGGGATCATCAGCATTTCAAATCAAGTTAGGATTCAAAACCGAAGATCAGGCTCTACCAGCAAAAAGGCACAAATGGGTAGTAATGACTCCAACTTAAAGTCACTTCATAAATACTCTCAGGCACAGGACATGGTGGATTGGAGCCAAACACTCCAAGGTTTTAGATTTCTGGAAATGTGAAAACGTTACTCTCCTTGTTTGGCACACTCGGGTGATATGGTACCTGGGAGAGTCATTATTGTGCAGCTTGTAAAGCGGAACACCATTACGAGGTAACGTAAATCACAAATAAACAGATTTTCTTTTCAAATGTGTTCATCTTGTTGCTAATGTCAACACTGCTGCAGGGGATGGTGTCTGTAAATCATCGAGTGACCTCATGGCAGTCAATCCACACTCAAACACTCTAGCAGCCTTAGATGTACACCAGGGAGATCAATGTGAAATACTTTTCAGTTCAGCTCATACCTCTCAGAAGCATAGTTCTCAGTAGTTGTGGCTGCTCTCTTCTATGGCCAAATTAAAATATAATGTGCAGCAAAGGTACCACAAATGAAATATGGAATAGTATGTGTCCGTAACAACATTCTGGCTTATTAGGAGAGGTGTCAGTGTGACAGTTGAGTGCAAGAGAACAAATAATTTTGGGGGTGTTTTTCCTCAGAACTGGTTCAAACAGGGCCAACAGAATTTTATGGATTTAGTTCATTTCCCACCAACTTCTGAGCTGTGGTAACATTAGTAAAAATTACATAATTCCAGCAAACAATAACATTGAATCTTCTGTTTGCATTTCTAACTTTTACTATGGAATTTACTTTGGATTATCTTGGATATTTTTTATGATCTGATATTTGGTCATTCATTGTAACCAACCCAGAGCCTTCAGAATTATTCTTTTAAAAATAGCTACTATTTTCTGTTTGTATATGCTGTCACGTGCATAACCTGCAATACACAGTGCTAGTAGCACAATCCTCTAGTACTATAAGGTCATGCTATTTTGAGCATGTAAAATTCATACACTGGGACTTTTGGTACTAGACTAATGGAATAACTAAATATCACACTCCCACATTTCTGGTGCCAAAGGATCCACTACTTCATGCAGCGCAAAAAGCCCTTTATCTCAATCCTAGCACCTGGGATTGATCTGCTGTAAGTAAGGCACCAGCACATGGCATACCACACCACACTCACAGTAACAAATCTGATCCTGTTTGTTTGTGATGAAACATTAGGGCAGCAGAGCATGTACTTCTTGACCTTAGTCTGAGATGGAATCTTTTTTGCCAGTAGACCATGAGTGTTATTACGTGACAACAACCTATCTCCTATGGTGGAAAAATAAAGCTCTGAAACTTAAATATGAAGAGTAAGATTAAGATCTTCTTGTCTTAAATCAGCTGATTTCTCTGATTTCTTCTTCCTCCTATTCCTCGTCATCCTCATCATCATCATCATGAACACCAGTATGCTGTACATGCAGTCTGATATTGATATACATCCAAGATCTGAGCAGCATTTCTCACATAATATCGCAAACTCAAACCCAAAACAAACACGTTTTATCTTAACTTGCTCCAGCCTTCCCTGTATGTTTTCATTCTGATGTGTCTAAGCATCGTGTTTTGAAATCATGCTGCTTTAATCTTGTTTTTACATCATGCTTTTCAATCAGTACACAGGTGTGTTATCTTGACAGCCGTCCATCCTGCAAAGCGTTGGGTTTCACAGCTTCCAAGGTACTATCTGTGGCATGACACACACTCTTATCAGGCTTCTGGAAGCCCGGAGGTACCTGCCACGCAATCAAACTCTATGCCAAACGCCTGCCTCCTGTTGCAGAATTCCCATAAACATCACAAAGATACAACAAGTTACACATTAGCAGGTACTATTTGCATTTTTCAGCAAATAGACTGGGACCAAAAAAGCATTTTTGTCCTAATGCCTAGAGGACTTATTGTATCTCAGAAGAGTTTGGCTGCCTGGTGTGCTGATGAACCTAGGAGTGTTTATGCAGTAATTTAGGACGGAACAAGTTAGATTTTAGAAAGCTATGTTCAGTTAAATTTACTCTAAACCAAGAGTAAGATAAATAACTTACTTCATTTTAAGTATAGTTTACAATGATAAGTAAATGACCAGTCAGGCACAGTTGACAACATGTTTAAAAGCTGGTCCAGAAAATAGCCCACGTGTAAATATAAAGTAAACAGGTAGGGTTGATAAAAATATGCAGTTTGTATTCCAGCTTATACTGTGGTGCTGGAAAGTTTGTGAACCCTTTACAATTTTCTATACATCTGCATAAATATGACCTTTCACATCATCAGATTTTCTAAAAGTACACAAAGAGAACTCAGTTAAACAAATGAGACAAAAATATTATACTTGGTCATTTATTTATTAAGGAAAATTATTACATATATGTGAGTGGCAAAAGTATGTGAACCTCTAGCATTAGCAGTTTAATTTGATGGTGAAATTAGAGTCAGGTGTTTTCAATCAATAGGATATTTGAATGAGGTGTGAGTGAGCAGCTTGTTTTACTTAAAGAACAGGATCTGATCTTCGCAACACTTGTTTGTGGAGGCGTATCATGACACAGACAAAGGAGATTTCTGAGGACCTTTCTGTTGATGCTCATCAGGCTGGAAAAGGTTATAAAGCCATCTCTAAAGAGTTTGAACTCCACCAATAAACAGTCAGACAGATGGAGGAAATTCAAGCTCATGGTTACCCTACCCAGGAGTGGTCGACCAACAAAGCTCAATCCAAGAGCAAAATGTGTAATAGTCAACAAGGTCACAAAGGAACACATTGGCTAATGTTAATGCTCATGAGTCCACCATCAGAAGAACCCTGAACAACAGTAGTGTGCATGGATGCAAGGAGAAAGCCACTTCTATCCAAAAAGAACATTGCTGCTTTTCTGCAGTTTCCTAAAGATCATATGGACAATGCGGAAGGCTACTGGAAAAATGTTTTGTGGATGGATGAGACCAAAATATAATCTTTGTTTTAAATGAGAAGCGTTATGTTTGGAGAAAGAAAAACAGTACATTCCAGCAAAAGAACTTTATACCATTTGTATAATATGGTGGTGGTAGTATCATGGTTTGAGCCTGTTTTCCTGCATCTGGTCCAGGACGGCTTGCCATCATTGATGGAACAAGGAATTCTGAATGATACCAGCAAATTCTAAAGGAAAATGTCAGGACATCTGCCTACCTCAATGGAAATGTCATGGAAGGACCTGAAGCAAGCAGTTAATTGATGAAACCCACCAACATCCTGGAGTTAAAGCTGTTCTGTACTGAGGAATGGGCTAAAATTCCTCCAAGCTGATGTGCAGGACTGATCAACAGTTACTGGAAATGTTTTGTTGCAGTTATTACTATCACACCAGATATTAACAGTAAAGATTCACATATTTTTGCCATATGTAATATTGGATCATTTTCCTCAGTAAATAAATGACCATGTATAATAGTTTTGTCCTGCTTAATTGTGTTCTGTCTACTTTTAGAACTTGTGAGAAAAGCTGATGATGTTTTAGATCATATTTATACAGAAATAAAGAAAATTCTAAAGGGTTCACAAGCTTTCAAAAACCTCTGTAGCTATAAAATAGTTTATAATGATTTACTAGGTTGTTAAAATAAAATAAGTCCAAATGCTATGTTACCCATTGTCAGTAGAGTTAGCGAATTAAAAATGCAGAGATGTGCTAGCTGGGTAAAACAAAATCCCTAGTCTGGGTTAAGTAGTTTACGTGTTTTCTATCATTCTCACAAATTAACTGTTTAATGCATAATTATCTTTTTTTTTTTTTTTTTTTTTTACACAATTTTGCTCTGAAACAGTTAAGTATGAATATGTTTTTGTTGCATTTTTGTTCCTGGCTAAATACCAATTTGCTCTCCAACCTCAAAAACCAAGGTAAAGAAAGAAATTAAGTGCAAGGTTACATTTTGTCCAGAAAAGATCAGGCTACCACAGGGGTAAAATATTTTTGCCCAGTTATCTCATTTTAATGTCCCAAATTTCTCACAACTCTACCCCATGATTTAAATGTTTTTAGTAGGTTTGGAATAATAGGGCTACTACTTGTGAAATTTCACAGTACAATAATTTAAATTACCGCATAATCCCTAAAAAATGTTAGGTACCATGCGTATATTAGGATTAAAATTTTTCAAGATTGATAGTTTAAAAAATAAATAAATATATAAATAAAGCTTCTGGGGAAAAAAATTAGGTCAGTCAGAAAATGTTACTAAACTGGAACAGGGGTAAGACTTCCTGGATTGCTGGATGACCAGATTGACATTCAGGTATAAGATTTTAGGGAAATTATCAAATTAAGATTCAAGCATTTGAGGCCCTACTATATGGGGTAAAAAGTTCTGGTTCACTCCACCCACTGTCTACCTTTAGAGTCTGGAATGGTGAAGGCAAAGGTGATGCGACTACCTTGGCTAATGTCAGAAATCTGGGCTGTGAGCCAGCGAAAATCAAGAAAATCAAACAGATCCAAGCATGGCAATAAAAACAAAAGGGATGATCAAGAAATATATATGAATCACAGAGGGTATGCTTCTGCAGCACGCCACGCACACACCAACTTCTGGCAATTCTAATTGGTCCAATTAGAATTGCCAGTTCACCTACAGATATGTTTTGGGTGGTGGGAGGAAATCAGAGAACCCTGAAGAAACCTGGGCAGAACATGCAAAACTCCACATAGCAACTAACTCAAGCTCAGGATTAAACCAGAGACCCTGGATACACCAGGCTATGAGTTGGCAATGCTACCCACTGTGCCAACTACTTTTCCATCCTTTCTCCCTAATCTCCGTCCAGCTGATCAACGCCCAGTTGCAGCTGGACTTTCTCTCTCTCGGCTGCTCAATCTCACAAGCCTGGGTGAATATATACGTCATCAGATGTCTTATTTAGACGTCGATGTTACAGCTCTGCTAGAATTTCTCTGCTCGTCACCTGTACCCACAGGGTTTCCTTATTCTCCCGCTTATTGTATCATTCCATTGGTGACCTACTGTATGTTCATGCTTCCACTCAAACTGAAGCTTAACTTCTTCCCATAATTTCTGTGGAGGGCCCGTTTATTCTTTCCTCTGATGATGATGATAGTAGCTTTGCTACAAACACACACTATAACCTCTCACCTACAAATTATTCTCCTACAAGACCTATTCCCTCAACAGAATTTGTGTATGATAGTAGCTGTGTTTACATGGACAACAATAATCCACTCTTAACCTAAGACCATACTTTGATTAAGAAATTACCATGTAAACAGCAATTTTTACTTCCCTTAATCTAATTAAGGTCATACTCGAATTAAGCTCTAATCGAATTAAAACAGATGGAGTGCTCCTGTTTTAGTCGCATTATGAACATGTATTACAGACATGTAAACACCTTAATCACATTATGAACGTCGTGTGAGAGTTTTCACCACATTTTGCGACTGGACACGATCACACACGACAGTTCTCAACATTCACGGCGAACAAAATAAGTGGGGAAAAATTCATGTATCTCAGCTACTATATAGCAGTAAGTACGCGGTTTGAGACGCAGCCCACGGCTTCAAGCATTTACATTTATTCATTTAGCAGATGCTTTTATCCAAAGTGACTTACAAATGAGTGCACACTCACACACCAATGGTAGCAGAGATGCCGTGCAAGGTGCTAGCTTGCCATCGGGGGCAATTTAGGGTTCAGTGTCTTGCCCAAGGACACTTCAGCATGGGATCACCCGGGCCACCAACCCCACGATTAGTGGACAACCCGCTCTACCGACTGAGCCACAGCCGCCCCAGTTATCTATTAGCACGTACAGCATGACAAATAATCAACTGCACTTAAAGCATTCGTAAAAAAAATAAAAAATAAATACACCCAAAACTGTATACGATACCATAACGAAGACGAACTGTATGTTGATACGTGAAGTTCTGGAGGGACGTCAGACGGTGTGGCGCGGTGACGTAATGACGCGGGCTGTTAATCGAATTATGTTCTAAAACATGTAAAATGGGAACATGACGGGAGTATTCTAAAGGCAACTCATGTAAACACCTTAATCACATTATTATCTTAATCAGAGTAAGGTCAATGATTAGATTACTGCTGTCCCTGTAAACGTAGTCATTGATTCTCAATAAATATTCTGTTACCCCTGTGTTTTCCTGTGTCTTAAATTTATTCCCACACTGTTGTTATTGTTGTTGTTGTTGTTGTTTCAAAGGAGGAATATTCGAACAGTTGTTTATATGATTAACTCAGAAAATTAGCAAATTACTAGAGGTTTTGTTTATAGAAATTAGTTAATAATAGAGCTTTACGTGAGACAGATATTCTTCCCCCACAACTACCTGTAACCCTGTAGACTTGAAGAGGTTAGCTCAGGAAATGTCTGTTCCAGTATGCCTTCAAGGACTGAAGCCTGGAATATGCATCTAACCCAGAACTCTGTGGCCTGCCATTTGTGTATTTGTACGTGTGTCTATTTACACACACTCCCATACACACACATTTCAAAAGGAACAGAAATAACAACTTGACTCTGACTTGATTTTATACAAAACAGTAGAGTCGTTGGTTACCATGAAAGAAACAAGCGATTTCTTTTCTCGACTTCTTCCATGTCTGTAATGTGCAGCATGCATTAGTGTGGTGAGACCCACATACTCCTCACGAAGCTCGATAAGGATTATCTTGAGACCTTTATGATTACTGATCATGTTTTTATTTTATGTCTTCTCACAGACCTGAAGGCCTGTGTGGCTGCAACGAGATAACCGTCTCTATGGAAAACAAGTAGGCAGTTCCTTGACAGTCCTCGGACACATCTTATCTGCTCGGTTATTACGGGGAAAGACATCTGATGGTTTTGGCTCTTTTGACATCTTCAAAGATAGGAGACAAGTATGGGCATTATATTTCCAACCTTCATCACAAGCTATTTCTCTCTGAAGGCAAGTCAGACAAAGCCATTCCACAGATTCCTGGGGTGTGAGGCTTATCTTATGTTTTGACCACCACACTATAAAGCAAAAAACTGGGCAGGAAGTCGAGACATTGCAATATGTTGAGATCGTGCCCAGCATCATCCTTAAAATCCTCAAAAAAAATGTTTCACTCTGATCTCCTGTTACAGCACATGATTCGACGGTATGCAGTTATCACACATGTGTTTAATTAGAGCAAAATATGTCAAGGATAAGTGTCCTACTTACAAAAACCCATTGATCTGAGTGTTGTAAGATGGGCGTGATTGTCATTTCTGATTCCCTCAGTCAGCACGTTATTGAGCAGAAAGATCTACGGTTTTGCATGGAAAGTCTGAGTGGTCTGTTTTTGCAGATCTTGGGAGTGGAGTACATCTGCTTTCTTTATTTGGTAGGTATTCCTATGTGTACGTGTGGTGTTTGTGTATGTCTGCATGTGTGTGAGTGAGAGAGAAAGAGAGAGATAGAGTGCGTGCATGTGGCTGTGTGGTTGAATGTGTATCCGATCCCTGCACCCTGCTCTGATCCAGACGGCACTGAGGGAAGCAGCTGGACTCAGGGGAAGGAAGGGGAAACCCAGAATTCTCTGTCTATGAAATAAATCAGGGCCCTGCTAAACATGTTGAGAGTACGTAGAACCTCTGCAGCACCAGATTCTCTGTCTGGGACCGTGTTTTCTGACTATGAGGCCTTTAAGCTCTGAATTTGTTTAAATGATAATTAGTCATGTTTCTTTACCTACATGTATGTTTCACGTATCTTCTACACATTCACAAACACATACGTACATGCTTACACAAATACTCTCTCACACACACACACACAGACACACACACATACACACACACACACACACACACACACACACACAAATGCACATACAGCTGGCAAGCTGTGGCCCACCCTGCAGCCTGCTCTTGTTAGCGGTGTGGTCGTAAGAGCAGCCACACCTCTGGGAAAACAGAAGGAGAGAGAAAGTGTTCAAACACTGACCTCTTCCCACTCGCACGGTATCCTGAGGCAGGGAGCCTCTGTCTTCATTTAACCCTACTTTCAGTTTCTTGAAGTTTGATAATATGAATGTGTCCCTGTCTGAGAGCTGTCATGGCACAAGCATACTTTCTCTTATCACACACACTGAAAATATAGAGTACAGTGAGAAAGTGAAGAGTTTCCTGAGTCACCTGGCTTTTAGGCTGATCAACCCACAAGTAAACACAGATTGTAGAATTAAGATTAGTCTGAAATATAGGATTATCACTTTATAGCACAGTAGTGCTATAGTAGGATAGCAGATCTACTGTATTTGGGTCATAAATAACCACTTTAGTGCAGCTTCACCAATGAGCTTTGCATTTGGTTGTTTTTTTTTGCTCTCTGCTTCCTCTGAATGTCTGCAGCTAAAAAAAAACCCTTCAAATGCTTTGCCAAAAAACAACCTCTGAGGGCCCTTCATATATTTGTAAGCCTGTGCTTTTCTCATCTAATGCTGAGTAAGAATAGCAGTGCAAGGTAGGCCAGGATTTAACATTTCAAGCATGTTTATACTATCCTTGTAAGGACCTTCCTATATATATAATATTATATATATATATATATATATATTATACAGTTGTATAATTATAAATAGCTCATAATTAATAATCCTGTGGTTAAATAATGATATGCCTACACGTAAACCTAATCCTCATCTTAACCTCAGTAACCAAAAGATAATATTTTGCCTATTATTTTTCAAATAATAAATTCTACAAGTTTTGTTTAAAAACAAAAGTTTTCCAGCTAAGTGTCCCTCCCAAAAACTCAAAACTGTCAGATATTCCTATCATTATGGGGACATTTTGTCCCCACCAATATACAAAAACATGCCCGCACACACATGTCTGCAGGGTGAGCTCACAGCTGGAAGAACTGTGCGTGTGTGTGTGTGTGTGTGTATGCGACCAAGCACATGCGTGTCAGTGTGTGTGTAAAGTGCAGCCAAATCCCCGGCACATGACTCCCCCACTTGTCAAATTCACCATGTGTGCAATAATGTGATTATGGCATGGTTACTGTTATGACTTAAACTGGTGAGGCACAGCTGAAAGCGACAGATGGAAGAGAACATCGGGCCTCTGCCCATGTTTAACACAGCTCTTTTTTATGGACAGGTCCTTTGTTACAATTGCATGGATCTTATCAGGGATTTACACGTTAGCAGAAACTCCTGTTGTTTCCCCCCTCTCAGTGATGCCCCTTCATCCCCTCTATATGTTACATAATCAGGGCACTGCATCTGAAAGGTTGTCATTACAGGTGCAGACGGGATTTGATGGGGTGGAAGAAGGCTTCCAGCTCAAGCTGTTTTTTATTTCTCATCCCCCTTTAATTTAACCCCCCCCCCCCCCCAAGCTGTTTCCCCGAGGACCTTGTTGGAAAGAACAGTGGGTCCAAATCAACAGCACACGCACGTTCTGCCTCAATATTTGTTTGCCAGAGTTTTTTTTTTGTAGGCTACACCTTTTAAAAAAACAGTGTTTTCGTATTTTTGCACATTTAATGAGCACAGCTGAGACATGAGGCCAGGGTGCTGGAGAATTGGAACCGGGTTTGCCATAATCTAGGAGAGTTGTCTCAGTATGAGTTCATAAGTACACAGGAGTTCATAAGTACACATAAGTCCATAGGAAGATTGCTGGAATCTGTTTGAAATATGTCATCCTTCTACTCTGGATACTCTGATGCCCAAGCCAATATTCACCCAGGTCTGCTTGAATGCCCTCCATCCTAGAGCCTAGGGAAAGGAAAGCAAATGAGCAGAGAAAGGGATATCCGGTCTGAATCACATGATACCACCTTGGAATCCCTGAAGTCAAAGCAGGGGGGAAAAGCAGGACTACTTGTAAGCTGCTCTGAAATGGCAAAATTACTCTGCATTTCAATGGTATTCACGAACTTTGGTTGATTAGCACTACCCACCCTGGGTGATTATTCCTCTCCTCACTTTATTAATTCGGTTATCTTCAGTAAACGTTTTAGCCTGTTCATGATAAGGGTGGATCTGGAGCCAATGCCAAGTACATTTGGCACCAAACAGGAATAGATCCTGGATGGGGACACCAGTCCATCAAGGGCATCATGCACACACATTCTTTTACTATGTGAGTAGCCAGTCCACCTAATGACATGGGAAGGAAACTAAGAGGGGAGAACATGTAAATCTCAAGACACTCTATCATAATACAAACTCAGGACCCTGGGCTTTTTGTCCACATGCACATTTTGTGACCGCAGCATGGCCTGTTCTTGGTTCTCCTTTCCATTATGTTTATTTTGTTTTGGTTTACTACTTGAAGATCTTGGCTGATTCGCTAACCCACAACGGCAGCATGAATATGCACAACATTCATCTGAATCTTTTAATGCCTTCCCCTATTTATGTTTTTCCCCCTCATATTTGCTTCAATTGTATTAACATAAGACATTGCTATCTTGGCCCTTAATCCTAGTGGGTGGTGCAAAACGCCAGACTAGCAAGAGGGGCATAGCACTTTCCTTACTGCTGTCTTGCTCAAGCAGCTGGGCTGCAGGATTAAAAAACAGAGGACAGCGTTTAAAGTATGAACCCTGGTCACCAGGTGATGGGCTTGTCCCTGGTCAAAAAAGCCTAGCCCTCACTTTAGTAGGATGGAATTGCATGTTTTTCAGCACTCTTGGGTCATTGAATAGGACTTAATAGTGCAGCTTATGGTGCAGCTTATCTTAACACTGCAAATTTCTGGGGTCGCATATGTTTTCTTATACAAATCAACTTCTCATTTGACAATGGAGCACCTACTTAGGGAGGCTCACTGCAAGCCAAAGCGTGCACATCGGCTGGGCCAACTCTAGTGCTGCTTTAATCTTTTTTTACTGCATCTGTCTGTTCTTTCCTTTGGTAACAGCTGGATCAGACTGATGGAGGGGCGCTGTGTAGCACTTGGAGTGCAGATGACCCCTGGCCTCTGCATTGAATACCGGTATGAGGGAGCTAGGTCACCACACACTCAGGTCTAATGGGATTTTAAGCATGCGTCTTTGCGTGATGAATAGCAAGCACCTGCACTGCTCATGACAGGCAGAAAGAAAGGGAGCGAGAGTGCGAGAGTGACCCTTGCTCACATTTTGCAACATGAGAGCTCACCTGCTTCAGCACTAAGCAGTAAAACAGTTCTGCAGCAAACCCCCCCTCCCTTTAACCTCCTCTATGGCCCACTCAAGTGTTTGTCTTGCTAATGTGGGATACCTCTGAGAGAATCAGCCTTTAATGCGAGGAGAACAGCCCATTGGACCCATCCAGGTCCTTAATAATGTTGTAAGCTGGCCAACACAGAGCTCTATTTCTGTGAGGAGAGGAGCAAGTAAGGGGGAGGATTGTTTTACAAACAGAATTCCTTTAATTAATCACTCTGTTTGAACAGCTGGGCCACTCAAGTCAAGCTGTAATGGGATCTCTACATGGAAGTGCAAGATTATAGACACGAATTCAGCAGAAAAATATTATCTGTCAGCTGTGGCGGAGAGAACGACATAAATAGGGCCCTGCTTTCTGGAGTGGAGAGAGTGAAGGGCCCTGGAGGGCCACAGGGGGTCCATTGGGATGAAACTGCTGGTTACGGCACAAATGGGGTGACTAGCTTGTTGCCATATAGACTATCAAAGACCGAAAAAAAAGAACACATACACACACCCTCATAAGAAAAAGTTACTAAATTGTACCATTCCTTGTCATCAGGGTGGTACCAACAAGTGTAACTTTAAGCCCTGTTCACACCGGGATGAGTTTTTGCAGTGCAAAAAACAGTCTGTTTAACGCCCCAATGTCTGTCAGTGAGAGTGTTCACACCCAGGCGTAAAACATGTGGCGTCAAAGAGTCAAAAAAATTTTAACGACCGACCAATGAGATTTGTGCTTTTGATAACGTGCCCAGAGATGCTGACGTTACATAAAAGTACGACTTGGTGGCGCTCAAGTACCAAACTATGTTACCGACAAAGAAGAAGCCAAAAAAGAAGACGAAGAAGATGCAAGAACCTTGACCTCTTATTCAAATTTCTAAGTGCCTCATTGTTGCATGGTTGTGTGATCATATTGACCACAAAAAAGACTGTTCATAAGCAACACTTCATCAATATGCAGGAACATTAACATTTTTGGGTAAAATAAATAAATAAATAAATAAATAAATAATAATAATAATCTTTATTTTATAACGCGCCTTTAAAAGTAGCTTCTCAATAGTTGCCTTATACCCACCCCCTACCAAAAAAAAAAAATTATTAAAAAAAACATAATTTGGGTCTTCCCATAAGTATGTGAATGCTATTGTTGTGACTTTGATATAATTCAAATCATTACTTATTTAAAAAGAGTATAGTGTTTAAATTAGAACTTTAAGGAGTTATCTTTAAATAAGTATTTGTTGCAGTGGCCAAATCACCAAATACCTTACATTTCACAAAAGTGCATGCTGCTTTAACCAGTTTGCAAAAAGTGTGTGAAAAGCTTAAAGATGTAAATACTCATTGTTTCAGTGATGAGGAGGTGTCAGAAACGGAAAGTTGTGCAGCACCACATTGTGTACCTAAGCATTTCTGCTTTTCAATAAGCGCCATCTATTGTCAGGGAGTGATTTTGCACTTTCATTAAGCGCGTCACCGCGTTTTACGCCTGGGTGTGAACACAAAAAGCGCCTCGAAAAACAGACCGTTTAATACACTGCAAAGAAAAAAAAACCTTCCGGTGTGAATGGGCCCTTAGGCTGTATTGTTACTTAGAGCACCAGCTTTAGTCTTATGGGTAATTATGGTCGAATTATGTACCTTTGAATTGTTTTTAAAGAAACACTAGATCCACCTTTCCAGTTAAATATTAAAGATAAATAAAAGATAAATATTAAAGGTAAGAAAGTGAAGGGTACCATCCCAGCTACACAAAGTTGATTACTAATGGTTTTTAACAACAAATCCAAATTACATCTCATTAGAGAAACAATGTATCTATGTGTGTGTGTGTGTGTGTGTGTGTGTGTGTGTGTGTGTGTGTGTGTGTGTGGGTGTATGTGTGTGATGTGTTTACACTGTCTTCCATACTGTGGCGCATTGTTGGAGGTGGGGGGTAATGTTTACATTATCCTTTTGGTTCTGTGTTTGCTCACACATAATACTTGTCAGTGTTAATGAGATTTGGGCAGAGGAGGGGAGTCAGAAGTCAGCTGCTGAACTTCAACCACCTCTCATTCTCCCACTCTCAATTAACTGGCTTCTCTGGATTTACATGCCTGTGACATCCCCTCTAAAAAAATTTTGCATTGCTGTCAAAAGCAGAGCTCAGGATAACGTGCTACATTTCTGTTATGTCAACGCTGTTGAATTCTCGAATTAGAAAGTGAGGATTAATGTTCTACAGCAGCTCTGACATTAGTTCTAGCTGTAACATAAATGATCTGTTTATATTAATGCATTCAGTCTAATGCGGTATTATTTCCATAGTAACGTTTAATTCCCTTGGAACTGAACAGCGGATGTTTCACAAAATCTAAGCCGAATAATAAATAGATTAAGAAAATGCATTGTTATTTAACAAAGAAAATGTATAATTATTGATTGGTGAAGTTTCTTAACTGAGATGTTTATTTAAAATTTCAGGAAGGAGTCTCCAGAGTCAGAGCTTTGTAACTCTCAGTAAATTTTCTGTCAAGTTTTCCGGCTTTGTGGAACCAGACCTAACTTGTCATGCAGCTATTCTGTATCATTAAATGCAACTATAAATGATTAAAAAGCGTGAAGTGTCCTTCATTAATGAATTTAAAATGGACATCATTGGCAAATCGCTGTGGAATAAGATGAATAAATCATTTGGGACATGATTTTCCTTGTTATGGGGTTGTAATGGTCCTCTGTTCATGTTGGGTCCTATCACTGTTCCTGCTCTGAGTTTTTTTTTTTTCTATAACATCATGTTCTGATGTGTTTTTATTCTTTACTTAGGTATGTTTAGTGTGTTCTAAACAGAATAAATTTGTAGTGTAGCATGACATTTAAAAAAATGTTTTTAGAAAATCCTAAGTAAGGAAACAAACACAGTGGTCTTCAAATTAGTTTTACATTTAACATATATACAGCACTGTGCAGTACTGATTTAGGCACCCTATATTTTTAGTATAACCTTTGTTATAGATTTTTATTTTATGATTTCTACATTATCGAGTCAGTACAAAAACATTTTAAATTTCCAAACATTAGTTTTCCAACACAAAATTAAATATTACAGAAAAATGTTTGTATGTTAGTAAAGAAAGCAGCGTACAACACTTTTCAGACAAAAAAACTCAATGAAGGCTGCTGGATTTTCCTGCAGAAATAAGAAGCAAGTACGACAGTCATCATGGCTGGTTCTGCAAGATGCTCAATAAAACGTACAGCTCATTTCCTTATAAAACTGCACTAATTGTACCAGAGACTACTATTTTTATTTTTATGTTTTTGTCACACCAAACATTGACTTTGTTTTGTTTAGTACTATTTACTGCTAAATGTAGAAACATTTAATTTAATTATATTGAAGGCATCTTTGTTCTACTACAGCATTTCTTTGCATCTACCTGAAACTTTTGCACAGTGCTGAATTTTTATAAAGTTTGTGCCAAAAGTGAAAATGTGAATGCCTTATTTATCATTTATAGCCAGAAACTAAATTGTATAAAACAGTGTGAAATCTCCAAAGTGATCTTTATGATAACATCTGCTGAGTTTTCCACCGTGAACCCCGTAAAGTTTCAGCACATAGTTTCTGGTGATTTTCAGTGGTTCTGGCTCTATCTCTATAGGGCACCAGTAGTTTCCTCAGTGAACCGTGTTCAGTTCAAAGCTTGCACAGGAGTACTCTCTATGTTAAGGGAGGTGATATACGAGCACTCTGTTCTTCCCAGACCACCAGGGTCACATAACCCAGCTTTGGTGTGTGGACCCTGTCAGCGATGTAGCAAGCTAGATGGCTCTCACCTCACACACACACACAAACACACACACACACACACGAACACGTGTACACAGTCTCACACTCACGCACACACAGACACTTTCCATGCCTCAAGCATCTTCTTGGATCTGGGTAATTACACGTGGTTTTGTTTCTCTTTTAAGAGGAGCCCATGGGTGTGAGCACTTGTTAGGAAAGTATAGGCCCAAGGCAGCTGAGAACAAGAATCTTCTCGTATATTAGAGATGTCTTTTCATCTTTCTGAATTACTAAATTCTTAGTGTAATCTTTGAACTCTTGTGATTATGCATCAAGTTAAAACACAGCTTGACAATGAGCGTTATTCTCTCTTTACTCCAGCTTAGTTAGTGATGTTCTTGAGTACAGGTTTGGACTCAGGTGTTTTAACACTTGACTGGTATGGGAGGGTGATTGGCTGGTCCAGAGTGTGGAACGGGCAGCTCCCACGTCCCTCTTTCCCCTGGGCCAAGCTCACTGGCTCTCAGTTGCAGAGGGGGAAAGGAAGCGAACGACGGATTTACTGTTGGGTCTTGACTTGTACACATTCCTGGTGCTGTATTTCTCCCCTCGGCCCCTCGGCCATACCAGAGGCCTCTAAAACAACAGCCTGTCAGGTTGTGACAGCTGGCTTCAAACAGCTCCTACTGCAGTGTTACAGTGAGGTTCCCAGCTACACCAATGTCTGGTGTGTGTACGCATGTGAACATATACAGTATATCTATTAGGTGTGTTTGAGGCAGTGTTTCTGTGGAAGTATGTGTACAAAGGCTATCTTTGGTGCAGCTGGTGTGGGTAAGCATGGGTCTGCACTGGAACGGAGGGATTTGGGGATGAGCTACATGGGTATATACACCTGATACCTGTTGTCCAACGCATGTGTGTGCATGTGTCTCTTTCTCTCTCTCTCTCTCTCTCTCTCTCTCTCTCTCTCTCTCTATCAATCTATATCTATATATATCTATATATATATATATACAGTATATATATATATATATATATATATAGATATAGATTGATAGAGAGAGAGAGAGAGAGAGAGAGAGAGAGAGAGAGAGAGAGGCCAGTGCATATAATCAAGCACAAACAGGTTAAGAGCGAGAGATTACACAGAATGGTGTGAAATAACAACAAAAACAACGACATTCAAGGTTGGCTGGAAATGCCTAGTTGATGAGTAGAATGGCCAGGTTGGCTTAAGCTGACATGAAGGCTATGGTAACTCAAGTAACCACTCTTTACGTCTGTGGTGACCAGAAAAACATCTCACAACATACAACATTTCGAACCCTTTGGCATTTGGGCTACAACAGCAGAAGATCTGTAACACTCCTGTCAGCTAAGAAAAGGGATCTGAGTAGATTGTGGTAATCAAGATGGAAATCTGCAATTTTATTTGTTTTGCAAAAAGATTTAGCATTCCTGTCTGACTATCATGCCAAGTAAACAAAAAGTTTACCTGTGCTTTTACCTTGGACCTGTTGTGTCCTCTGAGTGGCCAAATGCTGAGATTATTACAAATGGTAATTAATTAAGTAGGGGTTAAATGTGAACACAAACCAAATCAATGTCAAAATCCTCAAAATTATGTGTGACACTTGACCAGGACCTAAAACAATTCCCAGGAAATTATTATGAACAGAAACCAATTCTTTATTTTGAAAGAGGATAGCATCTTGATAGCAGGTGAATGATGTTCTGATGCATTTTTCACTGAGTGAAAACACTCAGAATGCATCAGAATGAATCAGTAGTGGGTAAAGAAATGATGCAGGTTTAAAATGCACATTTCAACAAATCCATTGTGTGTTTGATTTGTTAAGTCATTTGTCTAATGACTACTCTTTTATGGCAAATATGAATTCCAAAAAATATTATTTGAAGGATGTGAGTTTAAATTAAGCAAATCCCAAACACTACTAGTAATGGTATGTTGACAGTGTCCTAAATTTTGAATGTAAAATCTGAAGGATTGGGTTGAGAGATGGCTTGATATTGAAAAATAATACATATCCACAAATAGTAAATTTTTGTTTTGTGTGTGTGTGTGTGTGTGTGTGTGTGTGTGTGTGTGTGTGTGTGTGTGTGTGTGTGTGTGTGTGTGTTTGCATGGAGGCAGGCGTTTGTGGCTGGGCATTCTCTGAGCCCAGGTGGTATTCTCTGGTCTTTGAAGCCCTGGCTTCTTCCTTGTGATTCCTCTTGCCTCATCCAGGTGTGTGAGGGCTGGTCTGTCTGAGAGGAGCTTTTTGTCTGAGCGCCTTCAACCGAGAGGAAGCCATTGATCTCAGGGGCACACCTCCTTCTCTCAAGCCTGCACGTCTGATGTGGTGGAGGAGGAGTGGCAAAGTGCAGTGAGGAGAGGCAGGGTCGAGGTGAGACGGCCACCTCTCCACACTAATAGGATAATTGTTTGCACTCCGCAGGTGCTCACCTCACAAATGAGGTCACAGCTCAAGTGTGGCTCTTCAGGAGCAGGGTAAGATTTGAATTCCTGGCAGACGTGGGAAACAAACTAACACAAGTGAATACACACTGTGAACCAAGGCAATGTGTCCTCAGATATCTTGATTTAGAACAAGTGACAAGGGAAAACAACAGATTGAAACACAACAATAACAATTCTCATCTTTGATCACATTTTAAGGGATTGTGGTTTAAGAGATCAGTCCCCGTTGAGAATAAGGAAGCCTTGGGCTAAAATTTAAACCATCATGGACAGAAAAAAAAAAAAATGTAACAGCATCCAGAGCATAATAGAGCTGATGAGAACTGTTAACATCTGAAATAACCAAAACCTCCCACACACAGGCATAACACACAAATACATATGTGTGTGTTCCCACACAAAGACCACCTCTATTGAAGCGGCCAGCTTACATGAGAGCTTATGCAGGTATTTTTCTTTGGAGTTGTCCGGTTCCTTCTGCTGGTTCATTGTGTCAGTAAAGCAAAAGAAAAGAAAGAAGATCCCTTGATGTTCTACACAGGCACTGTGTTTATTTTAAAAATCTATATGATGCTTTTTCTTCCTCCGCCTCAGATTAGCATGACAGAAATAAAGTCCACAAGAAATGTAAAAAGAAAGATATCTGTTGTATGTCCTGTAGGCTTTAGAAAAACTGATTTTTACACTGGCGGGTTGAGTGTCAGTGTTTTTCTGCACCCTGCTGGAGACTGACCTCTACACGAGGAAACACGGGTTTGAGGGTCAGGTGTGATATTGCGACTGCAAGAGAACTGCTTCCTGTTGTTGTAACTTTATGCCCTTGCACTGCCAATTAGCTGCCGAATGAAAAGGGTATACTCAGCTCTCTGTAGCAGTACACTGGCCCTGGCCCTGGCCCTGAATACAGCCTCACCAAAGCACTTCCTATACAGAAGAACTCTTAAGATTGGACTAGTAAGGTTACCAAACTTGTCTAAGCTACATATAACTAAAAGGTGCCCTGTTTCCTTTATACATTTCTATTTATCACATGTTCATGTAAACATTAAGGAAAACCTGAAATTCATTTGGAAGTGTCTACAGACTAGGATGTATTGGAGGGATGGGCAGCATGGCTTCAGACAGGCCTAGACACTTCTGGCAGGCCGGGACTAGACACCAAGGGAACAAAGCGAGTCTCAGAGAGCTCTGCAGCAGCACAGTGCTAAAGGTTAACTCCCAAACACAAGAGCCGCTTTCTTTTCCTCTCCCGAGCCACTGTAATATACTGCCTCAGTCTCACCAAGACAGAGAAAAGGGATGCTGGAAGCTTCTTGCGAATCAATTTCACCATGTCAGGGTCAAAGACTGTGGCAAGGAGGGAAGGAGTGAAAAAAAGAGAGAAGGGGGAGAGAGAAAGAGAGAATGAAACGACAGATCAGTAGATGGAATGAGAGTTGGAAAAAGAATGAATAAAAAGAATTCGCAAGATTGCAACAGACTGGAGTTTCTGTGCAAAATCAGACTTTAAAGTCTGGTACACCAATTAGCCATTGTCACCACACATAGCTGCAGAGTTAGATATAAGACAGAGTTTTATGGAATATGGCAATAATGTACATTACAGTACATTACATTGTTAATAGGATTTTTCCATCAAAGAGTGCAGTATATATTTACAAATTCATGATTCCATATATTGTTTCCATTGTCAGGTGGCCTGTACCATAGCTAAGTACTGAACTGATGGCTCTTGTTTCCCAGGTACCAAGAGTACTGAACAGAGACATATTGGTTGGGCTAAAATTAGTGGAATCCTAAAAAAAAAGGTCCTAAATTGCATCTTACCATACTGTGTCGAATAGTATGCTACAATTTGTTACATTGTTATCTGAAATGATTCCTTTGTTTTTCTACAGAACTGCACTGAACATCAATCTTCATTATTAGTGTCTGATAACATTAGTATCAAATATAACAGAACCTCCAAAAACATCAACATGAGCTCACAGTCAGCTTGACATAGAGCTTAGTCCTCATTGGACACTATTCTGAGATGTCTAATAAATACTTATAGCTCATATTCTAAGTGGTAAGTGTTGTAATAATGTTATAGACACTTTCAGTAGGGTACAAACTAATTTCATGTCATCATAGTAATATGGGATGTGTTTATCAAATAAAATTTGGCCATGGGTCTGAGAAAGGCACTATATGAAATAAACTTATTATTATTATTATTATTATTATTATTATTATTATTATTATTATTATTATTAAAATGGAACCCATTCATATACACACTGTATTGAACTGATAGCAGGAAGTGTTTGTATTTAATATTAATATTTCAGTTCATGCACATCTATACTGACTTTTACCCTATTTGCCCTATTAGAAGAAAGTGATTACATTTAATTACATTTCACTTCCAAATTCAAAATCAATATATACCCATAAAAAGAGAAACAAAAATGATGTTTTTATTAGTTTATGTTTATTAGTTCTTTGCTCAATATCTGCAAAAGCTTTTGCTTGCTGTCAATCGCAGCACACTACATGAAGAAACTGATCTATGTGGTTAAAATTGTTTCATAATTCCAACTAAACAAATTACGAGCCATGTTCTGTGAGTTTGGTGCAATATGATCTGTTGTGGATACAGATTAGTAACTAAAATTGACATGACACAAGCACAGACTTCTATTTTAAGCTGTAAAAATAGTTTAATAATATCGTTACATTTTAACGCGTTTTCTTTCTACAAAACCCTGGCTTTAAAAATATCACTGTGATGTATAACAAGGCTAGAGTACACTTCTAGATGGATCTTGGACCACCGCTACATGTAGAACATTTTAGAACATGTGCTGATTTATGTTTTACGGTTTTAGAGTGATGTTTTAATTGAGACCACAAGTTTTCAAGGTACTTCAAATCCAGACACTGGCCTTTGCAAAACTTTGATTTTGTATTTCTACTGGGTTCATTCTGGATGTATATTTGGTGTCATTATCCTGAGGGAAATAGCCCCAAAGTATCAATGATCCACCAGCATAGATTACAGTGGTTTTGGGAGATATTCCTTGAATGCAGATATTTTTCTCAAAATATGCAAATGGTACTCATGAACCAAAAGTTTGATTTCTAACCACACCACCTGACTCCAATTGTAGTTCTTGTAATGCTTGGTAAGTATCAGATGCTACATTTTTTTTTTTGGAAGGAAGGAAGGAAGGAAGATCTTCTTTCATGCAACTGTTTCAAACAGCTTGTTGTTATTGAGGTGGTGTGTGATGTCTGAGTCTGAAACATGAGAACCCCAAGAATCAACTAAATTGTGTAGTTCTGAAACTATGGATATTCTGAGCTTTTTTAGCCTCACAGAAATTCCTGAGTGTGTGCTCAGTATGATCATGACTCTATTCACTGCAACTTTTTATTTCACACATTTATCATTTTTTTATTTTGACCCTGATAATAGTATGTTATGTCATGTATTTTTGTAACCATGTGTTGACTTGTGCAGGTCAACAACCATCTGTCTCTTTTATGCTGAAAGCTTAGGGTTTTTTTCCCCAGGGTAATGAATGATAAGATTTTATGTGTGTGAAACCTCACGTTTGGTCAAAGTATAATTTCTAGTTCTTATAAGTTCTAATAAGAATGATTTTTGTCATTCTCTATTTTCTAAATGACTGGTAAATTTGAATCATTATGTTTAATACCTGTTTTGCCTATATAGAGAATCATTAAAACTTGTTCCAACTATTAGTCAACACCTTTCAGTCCTGACCATGCATAGTTGTCACTTTGTTTTTTTGGTGAGCAGTGTATTTGCAAGGTATTTCTTGGTTTAATTTCTTATATGCATTAGGACTGTATCACCTACTTTGTTCCTCCTTCCTCACCAGACTGCCTTTCTGCCTCTTTCACTCCTCTCACTGCTTCCTGTCCACCTCATCACCCCCTTACCACCGGTGGTCCTTTTGCACATTCTTTCTGACCTGAGTGCCCCCCTCTCATCCCCTACACCCCACACAGAGGGCCATTACCTACCCCCACAATTAACCCCCACCCCCAGAAAAAAAGCTTTTACTCATTAGTCAGTGACCTTTGACCTTTAGGCCACATTTTAAGAGGTTCTACTTGACTCCTGACATTCCCGTCAGCAATCTAAACGTGTGTTCAGTGCAGGCATATGGATAATATTGATGGGGCTAGATGTGACTCTGACAGCTGCCTGACATGAGACAGACAGGTTCATTACCTCCACAATGGGCCAGGACTTTACATACACGCTCACCTCCATCGGCTAAGCACATATATATTAATTTACACAAGTCTCATGGCTATGTTCTGATTATGCAGGCAAGATAATGCTCTGGGTGGGTAGCTGATAGTGAGTTTTACCTTTATGCATGCATATTTTAAAAACATTCTCCTTTTCTGCACTCCACGGGAGTGGGAGTTCCAAGGCTCTGTGCTCTGTATTGTGTAAAGTCCATAAGGTGTGGTATTCCATGCGGTTTCGTGTGGTGCTATTTCCAAGTAGGTAAAGCCATTTATGAGTCAATTGACAAAACTCCCTCAGGCTGGTAGTTACTACTGTACTGATAGGTGTTCAATGCTGACAGATTCATGTGTGTGTGGTGTTTGATGTGGTTTTCTGCTCCTCTATAGTTAAAAGATAAGCCTTTTTGGGGGGGGGGGCTTTCTTCTTTTAAGCAAGGAACAATGTTAGAAAGGTAATTAACTGCCTCTTTACATGCTTTACTGGCTGATGAAAATGTAATTTAACATTTCCCGTGCATGTAACTTTATCCTTCTTCAGCATGACATAATTATTTCATTTCCTTGTCACCCTTTAACAGCTTAAAGTTGGAAAATAACATTAACAGTGAAGACAGATGACTGAGACAATGAACAGCAGATTCACACTATGGGGAAATGCCACAAAAACCCATTTCATAGCTAAAAAACAACCAGGAAGCAACGCTCTTCTGATTGCTCATGCGGTAATTCACTTTTTGTTTCAAAAATCTCTAAATAGAGATGTAATGTTTTGATGTTATTACAGAAGTGTGTTTATGTGTATAATGGGTGTGATAACAGATGAATTATTAATGGATACATGGATTATCTTCAGTCTTGCTCCTGTCCTGACTGCCACCCTCTCCTCTGGGTTTTCTTAAGGTTTATTTTCAACCACTACGTGGTTGTTTAGCATGAAACCCAACCCATCAATAACCATGCATGGAGCAAAATGGGACATGTGGTCACCAGACCTGCAGACCCCACATCCAAGCCTCAGTCGCCCCTCATTTTTTTTCTTTCCTTCATCTCTCATGCTGTTCCTCTGAAAACACAGTGTCCCACTGCATGAACAAACATGTCTCCATGTACGTGTGTCCATGTACGTGTGTGTATGCATGTTCTTGTGTGTATAAGAAGACGGCCCTTAGATCTATTGGCATTTGTTTTTTAACATCAGCACATCTTTCTCTCTCTCTCTCTCTCTCTCTCTTGCAGTATGGACATAGGTTTGATTTCTACCATTGGATGAACAAGATCAGATTAAATTAATGTACAGTGACATAGGTAATACACCAACTCCTTTGAACGTGTTGCCCTCTAGTGGAAAAAGGTCTCATAATTTATAATAATTTTTTTTTTAAAGAATGATACCCCAGCTATTACCCAACACATATACCTCAACCCAGATGATGCAAGTGTTTAAAATAAATTCTTGGAGAAAGTCTTTTCTTCATAAGCTAAACTAAAAAGCATGACCTGACCTGTAACATGGTGAGTTTAAGCCTGTTTTGACCTGATTTTCTGAGCATAGAAAGGTCATTCAGTTTGAGTCAATCAATCCGAGTGCCAGGAACAAGACACCAACTTCCCATGGGCCTCATGCCACACCTAAGAGGGCATGCTTACTGACCCACATGTGACAGAAAGAGAGGGAAGGAAGAAAAAAGGGGTGGAGAAAAGAAGAGACAGAGAGAAAGAAAGGGAGAAATGCGGCCATGCCAGAACAGCGATGATTTCGCTAATTATAAAATCACATGAATGCTGAGGACTCCCTGGCAAGAGTAGAGACCAGAGCCATGGGTTCAGCAAACACCTGCTTGTTTTGGCTGCAATGCCTCAGCAGAATGTGTATGCCGAGAGGGAACTTGCACAAGCTCTCAGCACGCAGCAGAGAGGCCTGGCCCCAGAAAAAGCAGGAGGGGGCTCTAGACCAGCCTTAACCATCTCAGCGCTGGAGCCTTACACTATCAGTGTGATGAGGAAGGGGAGTTCAGTGTTCACTCAACAAGTGTGACACAAGAAAACACTCCACCGTCCTACAGAAACAAGTCTGGTGTTTGCTTAGAGCTCTCTCCCGTGAAAAAGGAATTAGAATGTCATGTCATATCCCACTTAGTAAGTCAGATGCAGCGGATAATTTCTGGACCTTAGAAGGTCATGACCTGGGCTGCACAAGACCATTTTGTTGATATGATACACTTCTATGATATACGAGCCTTCTTGACACCGCAATAGTTCCACCAAGATGTCTTTGTTCATGTTCATGATTTCTTCTGTTCATTTCTTTGGTTCTTTGAAAGATTGGTGGAATTGTGGTGAAAAATTAAAACACTGCATGACACAAATGATACTTTCAATCATCCTTCCAAATTGGGAAGATAAGAACAATAATGGAATGCAGAATTTATTTTAGTCACTTTCATTGAAAGAGAGTTTACTCCAACAAAATAAAGTAACGTAGCCTAATTTCTGAATATATAAATGTAAGGGAACTGGATTAATTTCTTTATCAATCTGTTCATCCTCAAGCAGTCATGCTTCATTAATTACTGTGTTTTCAAAACACTTCAAAACAAAGTTTTATTGTCATGCTACCATAGGCATATAAAATCTGTTGTTGTAGATTATGGGTGAAATACAATACTATCTGTATCTGTATTTGCATGGTCTATAATAGTATTATTTTTGTTCGTACAATTCTAGTTGGTTCCATTTCCCAAAATATAAAAAATCGTGGTCTAAACTTATACCAACATGAACCATGAACTAGTAATCCAATCATTAAACCAACAAGACTTTGACCAGGCAGTTACTAAGGATGAATGAATGCAATTGCTCTGAATGCATTGGTTTTGATTTGTCCCACAAACTTCATGTCTGACGGTTTGCTCCCACCTGCATGAAAGTAAAATTCTATCACTTGGGTGACTTTTTTGTTTCATTTGTTTGACAAATTTTCTAAGCCATACGTATTGAATTTTAGAAAATAGAGGCAGAGATGAGCAGTTTTGTCTCGGCTGGAGTAAGGCCTTTTTTTCTGGGCCTGAAAAAAGCCTAAAATTAGTAAAACCCAATGTACGTCAGTGTTAACAATGTTGTACAGTAAACTTAATATTTGACGCCTGTGTTAGTTTAATGTAAACACATTGCTAGTTTTTATTGTTGTTGAGAAGGCAATTAAAACATGTTACTACAGAAATAATGTGTAAACACCAGAATAACTTCACGTAGTGGTTTGAATGAGTGTGTGAGAGAAAAGTTTTACATATAGCACCAATAGCAGTATTGCTGTGAGTTGCTGAGGTCAGCCCTCTGGAGTGTGACAGCCAAGTCAGAGGCTTGTTATTGAACATGAATGACTAAACATGCATTTGTACCATCTGTTTAATATCTTGAATGATTTCTAAACAATTTCAAAGGTCTCCAATGTGAAATTGGGTCTGATCTTGGTGAATAATAGTGTGCTTAGTCTAAGCTTTGCAATGTCCAATTTCTCAAGCATGTTCTAAATGTATTTGGCCTACGCTTCCTGTTTATAATGTTCTTCAGAAGTGGAGAGTGCATTGATAATGGAATGCTTAGAGCTGTACACAGGCTGGAACTCCTCAAAGAGTTTCTGACCTCTCCCTTCCTCAATCCTGCTCTTCATTTTTCCACTCTTCTTTTTTATGTCTGAGTCACACTTAATGTTTTAAAACACTAGCTTTCACCAGGAGACACTGGACTATAAAGGTGTCACAAAAGCACTACTTGAATTACACAGATGCCCTTGGTGAATCTGCAGCACTGAAACCTGGCTTGCACCAGTGTTTATACTGGTTGATAAAATCAACAGGGTCTCATTGGAGATCTTCTGGACATTTTACATTTATGAACAACGATGGCACTCCTAAAAAAATTGTGCAGCCTGATACAGTGTTTCAAAAACATGATGAGAAAGTCATTAAAGCATAATTGCCAAAAATGGTTTATTAAGTAGGCTAAAATAGATTTTTTTTTTCACAGATACAAGTCATCTACTATGAAAATGTACTTTGCACAAATATTTGCCCTCTGTGTTTAGCCTGCTCCTTACAACAATCAACACAAAGCTATCACCAAAAAGTAAAAGTTAAAGAGATATCTGGAATCCAAAGAGTTAAAGACATCTGCCAACATCTGCCGACATCTGTACTTGCGTGGCTAGCTTGTAATTGTGAGGCCCAGCGAGTGAGGAGCCTGTTGGGGGGGATTCAGCCAAGTGTTCACAGAGGTGCTTTCTTGCCTGCCATGTGGAGTCAATGATGGCATCCAGAGTGTGCTGCGTTCCTATGAAATATTAAATCTGCTCCTGGCCTCTGACCGTGGACAGACCACCTCCATATAAGTGTGGTGTGCAGCGAGCAAGAGATCAGATGTTCCGTCACACACATCCAAGCACCCACACATGTGTAGACACACACATGCACATGAAATCCAACAAATACAGTGCTGCTTGAACGTTTGTGAAGCCTTTAGAATTTTCTATATATATCTGCTTAAATATGACCCAAAACATCATCAGATTTTCACAAAAGTCCTCAATGAAGACAAAGAGAACCCTATTAAACAAATGAGAAACATATTACAATTAGTCATTTATTTACAGATAAATAAATATTACATATCTGTGAATGGCAAAAGTATGTGAATATCTAGGATAAGCAGTTACTTTAAAGGTGAAATTAGAGTCAGCTGATTTCAATCAATGGGATGACAATAAGGTGTGAGTGAGCACCTTATTTTATTTAAAGAACAGGGATCTATCATAATCTGATATTCACAACACGTTTGTGAAAGTATATCATGGCACGAACAAGGAGATTTCTGATGAGCTCAGAATAATAGTTGTTGATGCTCATGAGACTGAAAAAGGTTACATAACCATCTCTAAATAGTTTGGACTCCAATCCACAGTCAGACAGATTGTGTACAAATGGTCACAAAGGAACCATAGCCCATAACGTCACAAAGGAACCCAGGGTAACTTCTAAGCAACTAAAGGCCTCTCTCACATTGGATAATGTTAATGTTCATTAGTGAACCATCAGGAGAACAGGGATCAATAATGGTGTGCATGTCAGGGTTGCAAGGACAAAGCACCTGCTCTCCTAAACTAACATTGCTGCCCCTCTGCAGTTGGCTAAAGATAAAAAAGACAAGCCAGAAGGCCATTGGAAAAATATTTTGTGGATGGAGGAGACCAAAATAGAATTATTGATTTAAATAAAAAGGGTTATGCTTGGAGAAAGGAAAACCCTGCCTTCCAGCAGAAGAACCGTATCCCATCTGTGACACATGGTGGTGGTAGTATCATGGTTTCGGCCTGTTTTGCTGCATCTGAACCAGGACGGCTTGCCATCATTGATAGAACAATAAATTCTGAATTATACCAGCAAATTCTAAAGGAAAATATCAGGACATCTGCTCATGAACAGAATCTCAAGAGAAAGTAGGTCATGCAGCATGACAATGACCCTAAGCACACATGTCGTTCTACCAATGAATGGTTAAAGAAGAATAAAGTTAATGTTTTGGAATGGCCAATTCAAAGTCCTGACCTTAATCCAAAATAAATTTTGTGGAAGGACCTGAAGCAAGCAGTTCATTGAGGAAATCCATCAATATCCCAGAGTTTAAGCTGTTCTGTACTGAGGAATGGACAAATATTCCTCTAAGCCGAGGTACAGGACTGATCAACAGTTACCTGGAAATGTTTAGCTGTAGTTATTGCTGCACAACGGGGTCCACCAGATACTGAAAGCAAAGGTTCACATACTTTTGTAACATTGGATCATTTTCCTCAATAAATAAATGACCAAGTACAATATTTTGTCTCATTTGCTTAATTGGGTTCTCTTTGTCTACTTTTAGGACTTGTGTAAAAATCTGATGATTGGGGCGGCTGTGGCTCAGTCGGTAGAGCGGGTTGTCCACTAATCCACCAACCGTGGGGTTGGCGGTTCAAATCCCGGCCCGGGTGATCCCATGCCGAAGTGTCCTTGGGCAAGACACTGAACCCTAAGTTGCCCCCAATGGCAAGCTAGCACCTTGCATGGCAGCTCTGCTACCATTGGTGTGTGAATGTGATCTCATTAGTAAGTCGCTTGTAAATGTAAAAATGATATTTCTGTAAAGCTGCTTTGAGACAATGTACCATTGTAAAAAGCGCTATACAAATTGATTAATTATTATGTTTTAGGTCATATTTATGCAGAAATATAGAACATTATAAAAATTTCACAAACTTTCAGGCACCTCTTTATATAGACTACACACACAGATCTGGTTAAGAGAACTCTGAGAAGTTAAACATAAACAGACACTAAACATGCCTTACATTAAATTCCCATGAATTCACATTATCATACAGGAACTCGTGGAATCACAACACAAAGTATGTCACAGGTTTTAAATTTGAGCTAAAACTTTAGATGTGTGCCATAAATCAATCCACACAGATTTTCTTGTTTAGTGGGATTATGAGATATTCAAGTGTGACTGCTGTTGATTAGTTTCATGCCATTGTTTACCCCATAACCACTGAAAGTTGCCCCTCTGTTGTTGTGTTGATGATGGATGGGTATAAATACTTTGGTGGTCTGATTTCTACATGTGCAGAGAAGTTGCAGGCTGGACACACAGCTTCTTCAGCCCACCCCAAGCCTTTACATCATGTAAACAGTCTAACCACATACATCCGTTTGTTTCTTTGCCTGCAACCCACAAAAATCCGTAACAAACTTGGATGCTTACATGTGCGTGTTTGCATGCATGTACTTAAGGCAAAGCAGTACAAAAGGTGGTTGAGTTGAGGGGTGTGAAATGGCAGAGGAACATTAAAACACGTCCCTTGCCCAGAACATTTGTCTTCTTAGAAGACAATAATAATGACTTTCTGGCATGTATTTCGTCAAAAAATACATGCGGCCACCCATCTGCCCAGATGTGTGCTGTTTGTGCAGGGAGGGGACATGCCACACAATCAGCCTGACTCAACAGCCTGAAAGTAAGGGACCACATTTGCAGGTTTTGACAGTATTTATTAGCAGGAAGTAATAATAAATGCAAAGAATCATGTCCAGAAAACTAATAATAAATACAATGGTATATTACTGTAGTGTTAAAACAACAATCCTAAACACACTATCATGAGTGTTATTTTGTTAAGGTTAGTAGGTAAGAAGTTGGCTTTGGTCTCCTCGTTGAGGTCTTAGTATCAAAAACAAGGCCAACAGCGCCATCACGTGGACATGTAAATATGACTACATGAAATAAAAATGGATCAGTAAAATAATGCAAAGTGTAAGGAGGGGGATGCTGTATTTTTAGTTACATTTTATTATATTAATACCTATTATGGGCAGTATAGTGGCCCATTGTGGAGGCAGCAATACTGTACAGTCCATAGCCCGGGTTTGAACCTGAGCTCAGGTTACTGTCTATGTGGAGTTTCTTGGAGTTTCTTTGAATGTTGTGCCCCTGTGGGTTTCCTCTGGGTTCTCAGTATTCCTTCTAACTCCCAAAAACATGACAATAAGTGAATTGGTTACACTGTTGCTGTGCTCGTAGTGCCTTGTAAGTAATAATTTGCAAGTTTTAATAACATCATTTTGTGCAAAGTGAAACAAAAAACATGAATGCCTCCATGAAAGTTTCATTTGCTTGCTTTGTCAGAGCATGTAATACTCCTAAAAAGCTATGATTACAATTACAGACCGGCATGGCTATTGGCACCACATTTTGGACTGAAATTGCAGTACAGCAACAATAGCTGACAATAGCGAGGCACTTAATTTTGTTTTAGAGGTCCCATACTATAGATGTATATGCATTCAAGGTCAAAAAGCACTTTAATGTGCTCATAATTTAAACTGCAACATTACCTTTTTTTTCCCCCAGTGTCAAAAACGACTCATTAAATGATCCATTCTAAAGGATTCATTCCAAACTCCTCCTTTCAGAGAGCATACTCTGCTTTGATTGACCCAGTCTGTTGTGATTGGTCTACCGCTGTCAGCGATCAGCCAATGAAGATCAGAGGCAGGGCTTTTCGTTACAAGTCTGTAGGTTTGTATAGGAAGTAAGTCTAGAATTATTATAATGACTCGAATCAGCTGTTCAGAATCGGTTCCTTCTTTTGGGAGTCAATAACTCGGATTGTCGTGCGCTTTGTTTTTTTGTTGATTTTTTTTTTGCAGACTTTTTACATTCACAAACAGCTATATACTATACTACATGAAAGGTAATATTTGAAAAACCATAATAGGTACACGTTAAATCACCACGGCTGCGTCCGAAACCACATACTTTCCTACTATATAGTAAGCGAAAAGCAGTACGCCAGAGGAATAGTGTGTCCGAATTGTCAGTAGGCGAGAAACAGTAAGCGAGAAATACCCGGATGGCGTACTGCTTCCGGTGAGATGTTGCATCCCATAATGCAACGGGACTAGTGTGGATGAGCTAAAAAAAAAAAAACGACTGTCGAAGTGCTTCTTCAGTATTAAACCTTGGTTAAACAGGACTTCTTTAACAATAACCGTTTAAATTGTTACCATGTTTAAGGTTTAAACAAGAAAACAGTTGTCACAGCGTTTAAAATCTTTTTTGTGATCTCCATCATGCCTTAACCGGCCAAGCTAACGGCAATACCGTTAAAACCCCGCCCACTTTAAATTAATAATTCAGTTAACTTTCCTGATGTGCATTTTTCTGTTAGTATGATTTCTTTAATCTGGTGGTCCCTTTAAACTTTTTTATGTTTATGACGATATCGAAGGTCACATGACATGACGGATGTATTATGTCCGGGATTGTATTCATTCATATGACACACACAACACATTCTGTTAGACTATAAAATACATGAGGAACAAAGAACTGAGCTAGAGATGCAAACTGGAAAGTAAAAATAAAAGTAAAACACTACATTTAAATGTACTCATTTAGCAGACGCTTATCCAAAGCGACTTACAAGTGCACACTCATACACCAATGGTAGCAGAGCTTCCATGCAAGGTGCTAGCTTGCCATCGGGGGCAATTTAGGGTGCAGTGTCTTGCCCGAGGACACTTCGGCATGGGATCACCCGGGCCGGGGTTCGACCACCAACCCTACGATTAGTGGATTAGTGGACAACCCGCTCTACCGACTGAGCCACAGCCGCCCTATGCTACCCTCCCTACACTAGAGAACTTTCTGGGGAAAAACGTCTGGAAAAATGAACTGTCCCCTAATATAAAAAAAATGCTAGTATACGTGAGAGACTTTAGTAATTTAGTATGAATATCTAGTATATAACTATTAATAAATTAATAATTAATATTGTTGTTATTACATTTTTTTTCTTCCTGCCAATCTGCTGCCCACACTCCTGTCCAGTAGGTGGCGGTAATGCACCTTAAGTTGGTTTGCCAACCGTCATTAAAACCAAAAGAAGAAGTACTATTTTTTTTTATACACACACATTACTGATTAGTACGTACTGTCACTGTACCATCCCCACCCAGGTTGCAAGAACGTGCGCGCTCTCGTTGAAAACTGTTTGCTTGCGTAACGACGTCACGTCCAGGGCGCTGTTACGTACGAGAATTAATTACGCACTTGTCACTACGGGCGCGAGCAAGTTGTTTGTACTCGGTCTGAACGAATTCACGCCTGAGGTCCGCTGACAGCTGAGACACGAATATCCACCGAGGCTAAACCGCCGTTACAGGGGGACAAATTCCAGAAAGTTTCCTTACAGCACTTCACAGAGAAGGTTCTGGAGTTGGCGCTGTAGCTCGAGCAGCTTGTTGAGAGAGAGAGAGAGAGAGAGAGAGAGAGCGCGAGAGAGTGTATGACGTGCAGAACTCCAGCCTGCCAGAATGCGACGCTTGTTAGGTTGAATTAAAGACTTAGCCGTTTAGCATGGCGTGTTTATCTTGACACTGACAACTAATTGTAGCTATAGTTTGTGTATAGCTGCCCAACTGTAGTGGTCTTTATTATGTAGTGATGTATAAATGAATTGTTTTTAGTGTTCGGGTTTATGCCGTCGTACTTGAGAAGGCTGCTCGCGCGTTGTTGAGAGAACTCGCTTAGCAAAATGAGCAGCTTTATGAATAAGACGCCGTTCATTAGTCCACCGGAGAGCCCTGAGAACGGAGGTTCGGTCGTCGGGAGCAGGGACTGGGGTCTGGGTAATGCCGGGTTCCCGTGCTCCTACGATGACGCCTTGGCGGTACAGTCGGATGTGGAGAGGCACTTGGGGCTTCTCCATAACCGTCAGGACGCCATGGCGCTGCGCTTGGACCAGTCTTACCGGAGCCCTGCCGAGTCCTACCTCGACGGGTCTCAGATGGACTACAGCGAGAACAACGGAAACACTAGTCCGCCGGAGAGCAGGAGAAAGCACCGCTCCGGCGCTCCCAGACAGCGCTTTGAGGTGGTAGCGGAACTCGGGCCAGAGGAAGTGCGCTGGTTCTATAAGGAAGACAAGAAGACGTGGAAACCTTTCGTCGGGCACGACTCCTTGAGAATCGAGCTCACGTACCGCAAGCTGTGTGAACTGAATTCGGACCAGGAGAGTGGCTTAGGCCACGCGGTACCGGACGGAGAGGATCCATGTGAGCATGCGTCAGCCGAGGCCTCGGTACAGAGCTCCGAGCAGCTCCAGGAGACAGACCTGGAGATCAGCATTGAGGCAGTGTGTGTCCGGGGAGGACTCTACGAGGTGGATGTCCGAGAGAAAGAGTGCTATCCTGTGTACTGGAACCGTGAGTGTTACTTCTCAGTACCTTAATGATTCATGAAGATCCCTGAAGAGCACATTTCAACATGTGCATATTGTGGCTGTAAATATACCTGTTACAAAATTGCTTTTGTCTTTGGACTGCTCAGGGAAAATGCTCTTCTGCCAGATAAATACGTTCAACGTTTGTAATCTCTAGGTTTAAGGGCTGTCATCACTGACCATTAAAACCCAGAGTGCAGAATATTGAGTTTAAAAGATCAGAAGCATTCATTGGTTTGTGTTAACTTGGGCACAGTAACTGTAATATCTTAAAACTGACCCAAAATTCTGGATTGGTGTTAGATCGGATTCTGCCGTCAAGTGTTATACTGACAAACACAACATAGACCTCGCACATGATTACAGAACATAAATATTGATAAAGCACATCAGTCATCAGATTCATATTACTTGTATCTTAGCAAGCTTACAGAGAGCAGGCCCGGTTAATAAGAGGATGTCAGCGACGGACCATTATCGGGAATTACCCCATAACACAAAACCCATAACGCAATGTTATTCGTTTGAAAATGTGTGATTAGTGCATCCCTAGTACTTCTTATTCATTAGTACTTCCCAAAGCACTCGCACAGTATGCTGAGACAGTGAATTATCTACGTATTCTCAAAGACTTTCTTGTTCTTTGACTGACTGTGGTGGCCAAGCTGTTGATTTTACAAAGGTGTTTTTTTCTTTTTCGTTCTGTAGCTCCTCATTGGATAAATGAAAAGTCTTTCATCTTGCACTTTATCCCCCAGATTCAAGTCTCCATTGCACTGGATGATTAGTATGCTTAGTCACATGCAAAAGTTGATTTCGAACCTGGGTGCAGTCCAAGCGACCTCGAGTCCACCTGAAAAGTTCTGGGCTTTCTTTCCAATTAATTTGCAAATAGCCACAGACTACAACATCAGCAAAAGTGATCAACTCCCAGAACCAGGCAGTAAAGTGATTAGGTCACATTACTTCCTATTTTGTGTTTCACAAACGCAGGGAAAAGGATCTTGTGGTCTGCAGATTAAAGGGAGTGCCTTCTTGATGTATTAAGCTAACAGAAGGTGTTCTTTACAACTTAACATTATTCCTGCGTACAACTGTGCAGTTTCATTTAAATGATTTCAACAATGTTGAGCCATAGTTATGAAACCCTGATTATATACTATATATATATATATATATATATATATATATATATATATATATATATATATATATATAAAAAACTTTAAACACTAATTTGCCATTTTAGAAAATTTCACTCATAGCAGAGGTGACCTAAATCTGACAAGGTGATCCATGACCAGGAAGGAATTTGTGATTGTGTAAACAAACCTCTGATAATGATGCACTCCTTCAAATGAGTACAGAATAAGTACTTGAATACTCGGACTAAAACTCATAAGCCCTAATTTGATGGGATTACATTTAAAAGTGGGAATTCCTGGTGCTATGCTGCAGTATTATTTTTATCCGGTTCAACCATCGTAGTTATTTTTTCCCCATTCTTCCTCAGAAAATCTCAGATCAAATTGCATACAGTTTTAACCAACTAGTTTTTGGTGTAATAATTTTAATCTCATCCGAATTGCCACGTCTGTGATTTTGCTGGCCGATGCTGCCTCTTGTGTTGGGGGGGGATTTTGACCGGTGCTACTCACTGTGTGTGAAAATATGAAACACTTTCCGTATCATCAGAAATCAGAACAGCATGATCTCGTAGGTTGAATAAAGGGGCTATTATAATGGTAAGTATGAAGACACATTATATTCACATATGCTACAGTATCATGTAGCTTTTAATTTGCTAGAAATAAATGAAAGAGCAGTTATGTTGCTGTCAGTTCTTTAATCATCTAACACTAGATGCTGCCAGAAATAAATATAATGAGTAATCCCATATTATTTTCTATATTCAGTCCTTGAGTGTGCAAACAAAACCGGTATATGACAAATTGTGACACACACATCCACGTCATTTAAAAAATAGTATTACAGACTTTTCCCAGTGATAGTAATCCTGTCTGAATAAGGCTTTGTTGAATGTGTTTGTATTTTTTGGAAACATTTACTGAAACCTGCAAATCTTCTGTTATAAATTTCTAATGAAGGTAGCTGCTTAGATGTCTCTTGTCCCTACAGAGCAGGACTGCATCCCTGTCATGAGGGGACAGTGGTTTATAGACGGCACATGGACGCCCATGGAGGAGGACGAGAGTGACCTCATAGAGAAGGAGCACCTGATGTCCTACCGGGGACAACAGATGCAGGACACTTTAGAGAATGATGTGGTGGCCAAGACAGTGGATAGCAAAGATGGTAAGCATGTACATATAAAGCACATTGAGGTGATTATTAGTGAAAAAAGAGAAAGAGAGCATTCCATTGTTTGTGTGTGTGACTGGAAAAAACTCCCTCTCCCCATTTGTCTTAGAGTTGATACTTGATTACATATCAAGCAAGATGCTGCTGTATGTAAACCAAATTAATTTTGTGATTGGATGCCAGCTGTAAAAATTAGATACGAGTAGATGCTGACTGGATAAGTTATAGACTCCACGTAAAGGCTGCTGCTGTCATTACAGTTATTTATTAAGGCTTGTCTTACTGCCATAGAAAGTAAGAGTACTCCGAGCCATTTGGCATCAAATATTATGCTACATATCTGTAAGGTGTATTTTTAATTTACTTGTCTGCAGAGTTCATGGGCTGTATATCTCAGACCTGTGCAGGGCTTGGGCCTGGATGGTTAGTATATGAGCAACCCATTTTATAGCCCAAGCCCATTTTGACTGGAGGGGGAGTTGCTGTAGGTCATTTAGCTGTATGTAATAAAAGATTGCCATTTTAGGCAAATAAATGTAGTTATCCATGATGGTAAATGATTAATTGATTTTGCACTAAGCGCATTTCAGTGAATTTGTTCATGTTGTGTCTTAGTCTGCAGAGTGTAACCCCGCCCACCCTTCGAGAAATCTGCAAATGGGATTGTGACTATACTAATGGACTAAATACAAACTTGAGATTTGAAGCCATTGAAAGGTTTCTGAATTAGCAAACAAAGGTGTGAAGTTACAGTTGATATTGTACACATAAGGTTTATACTGTATACATTGAGTAGACTGTAGTCATTCTCAGACTAGTGCAGTACAAGCTAATTCCTTCTCTCTCTGTAGCCATGTATGTATGTAGTTAAGTATGTATGACCGATACAGATGACCATCCTTTCTCCCTTGTCACATGCCTGATAAAAGAAGTATTATTTATGTTACTGTGACCGTTGCAGCCTTCACTTAAACATGCATACTTTCTCATGGCCAAGGATGTCTTTTAATCAAATGGTGCAATGGTTTGCTCCACTGTCTGCTAGCACCATTTGATCAGCACTGATTTGAGCTGTAAATTGCCTTCTCACTGGTGAGCAAGGTAAAAATGTAGCAGAGAAAAGGTCACTGTGCTATTTCAGTGTTGATGTATAAACAGTCGAACCTGTCTGTGAAGCCATTAACTTCCCTTATGTATTATATAGTTACGCTCTGTAGATCTAAAGTTTAACAAGTTTAAAATATCTGTCCACACAGGAAGAGGACAGTTATGCAGTATCTGGTTTAATGACTATAATTTAAGCAAACATCTCATTTGTCTCCTATATGCAGTATAAAAGAAACCCCCCTGTTTGTCACTGTCCAACTTTATTTCTCTTTTTTAACTGCTTTTACACACAAGCATGCACACAATATTCACAATGTCACGTGAATCATTTCTATAATTAGTGTATAAAGGTACCAGGGGACCTTTACTGTTAAATATTGTTCACCTAATTCATTGGCTGTAATTGCTTTTATGTCAGCAGTTTTAATTACAAGGACGTGTCAAGTAGCGGCTCCATCATGAAATGACATGGTTAAATGACGCTTTGTTAGGCTACACACTGAATTTTCATTTGATACTAGCTGACCAACAGTATGACAATGTTGGTCAGCTGTTCTAGTCTGTCACATTTCTTTAGCACTGTGGGTAAAAGTAGACTGATGTGCTCTGTAATAAGAGCTCAGGGAGCTCATTAGGTTAGCCAAAGCAAAATGCAAATACTGCTTTCTTGACAGTCAAGCAGTCAAAAGTAATTGTGCTTTATGTGCTGCAGAATCGCATGCTGTTCTATATAGTGTAACTAGATTATATAGAAAGGATATACAGTCTCACAAGTCAGTACACCCCTCACATTTTTGTAAATACTTGATGACATCTTTTAATGTGACAACACTGAAGAAATGACACTTTGCTACAATGTAAAGTAGTGAGTCTACAGCTTGTTTAACAGTGTAAATTTACTGTCCCCTCAAAATAACTCAACATAGACATTAATGTCTAAACTGCTGGCAACATAAGTGAGTACACCCCTAAGTGAAAATGTCCAAATTGGGCCCAAAGTGTCAATATTTTGTGTGGCCACCATTATTTTCCAGCACTGCTTTAACTCTTTTGGGCATGGAGTTCATCAGAGCTTCACAGGTTGCCACTGTGCCACTTTCCTCTTCCTCTCCTCTGTGATGACCTCATGGAGCTGGTGAATGTTAGAGACTTTGTGCTCCTCCACCTTCATTTTGAGGATGCCTCACAGATGCTCAATAGGGTTTAGGTCTGGAGACATGCTTGGCCAGTCAATCACCTTCACCCTCGGCTTCTTTAGCAAAGCAGTGGTTGTCTTGGAGCTGTGTTTGGGGTCGTTATCATGCTGGATTGCTGCATACTGATCATGCTCTGCTTCAATGTGTCACAGTACATGTTGGCATTCATCACTGGAACTTCAAATGGGATCAGGTTCTACGGTCAGATGAAACCAAAATAGAGCTTTTTGGCAGTAAACACCAAGGTGGATTTGGGGCACACAGAGAGGTAGCCATATGGAAAAGTGCCTCATGCCCAAAGTTAAATATTTAATGTTTAAGGCTCTTTAATGTTTTGGGGCTGTTTTCTGCCAGAGGACCTGGATATTTTGTTAGGACACATGGCATCATGGACTCCATCAAATATCAACAGATATTAAATGAAAATCTTACTGCTTCTGCCAGAAAGTTTAAAATGGGCTGTGGTTGGATTTTCCAGAAGGACAATGATCCAATACATGCATCATAATCAACACAAAATGGTTTACTGACCACAAAATCAAGATCCTGCCATGACCACCCCAGTCCCCTGACTTGAAACCCATTGAAACCCTGTGGGGTGAACCTAAGTAGAGAGTCCACCAGCATGAACCTCAAAATTAAAAGGATGTGGAGAGATTCTGTATGGCGGAACAGTCGCCGATACCTTGCCATGTATTTTCCAACCTCATCAGGTAATCTAGATTACTCAGAGCTGTTATCTTGGCAAAGGGAAGTAGCACAAGTATTCTATTTAGTATTGAAAATTTTACCAAGGGTGCCAATATGTGTGGAGGGCACTGTATATAGAGTCACACCAAATCAGTACAAAGTTATTCTAACTGATCACTTTTATACTGTGATGAAGCATTTCTGTCTTGATGGGAGTGGTCTTCTCTAAGTTGACAGTGCGCCTATCTACAGGACATGAGGGCTCATTGAATGGTTTGATGAGGATAAAATTTATGTAAATCTTATGCTATGGCCTTTAAAGTCTACACCTATGGAGGTTTTTCGAACAGTTAGGTGGTTAGACAGTGTTCTCCACTGCCATCATCAGAAGACCACCAGTGAATATCTTTTGGAAGAATGTTTGAATTACAGTTTCAGAAACTCATTGAATTTATGCCAAGGGGCATTGAAAGATTCTGGTGGCTAGCAGTGGCCCAATAAGTCACTTAGTTGTTGTTTTTGTTTAATTGTTCACTTATCTGTATGTGCAGGGGAAAATCTTTATAAAAAAGATTTTAAGAACAAAAAGAAAAAAGTATAAAAAGAAATGTGGCATGATGTGCTTATTATACCAACATTGTTTTATTAGTAGGTCATGTTAATATACTTTATATGAATGTATATGAATTGTGGTAAACTTGTGATGGTCTAAGAATTGTTAAGTTATAAATGAATGTTGGGATGCAGTATATTGATACTGAATTTGTCAATTGAGAGATGATATACACTGCCGTTATCTTGCAGTTATTCTTCAGCCAACAAAGTGTTTGTTTGGATAGTACAGGCATGATATTGACTGCTCCTGACAGGGCTGCTGAATGGCCCAAAGCTTTCAGTCTCTCTGAAACTGGCTGTTGCCTCTTCTGTGCTGAGATCAGTTCTGCTGTAATTTGCAAGTCTAATTCTTTTTTCAAAGCCTAGCCCTAACACATAGCAGTCTCAGTATGACAGATTGTGCTTTAAAACGATCATGTGCATCAGAACGAGGGAGGTAGTGCGTTCTCCATCACGTGTTTTTGTAGTCCATTCTGTTTTTTATTTCAAGATATTTACAAAATACCTCATTCTGGGTTCAGAATTTCAGTAATGAAATCTATGGACATGCAATTTAAACAACACAATTCAGTTGTAGCATTCATGACGAGTTAATAATTCTGGTCATCCTGACACTACAGTTAACTCCTTACATTTGTCAATGCTCAATGACTGCCTTGTAACTAGAAACATGGTGCCCATGTGGCAGAGGTAACCTGTGTGTTGGTACAGCTGGGACATACCACGTGCATGAACTACATAATCAGTTAAGCTAAATGGAGAGAGATGAGTAGATATGTATGTTTGTGTGTGTGAGAATAAAACAAGTTAAAACCTCTACACAGCAAGGGACTGCTCTCTTAAACCAATATTTTACCTGGATGGATGTCTTGCTGAGCATTTCAAGTTGTCATTCTCTTTATGCCATGTTTGAGTGAAATTTTTGTTTAAACTTGTTGGTTTTTAAATATTTAGGACTGAATACATAATCACTGTTAGTAGTTAGTTGTTGTTGGTGTAAGAGGTTCTGCTAGCAGCAATATAGATGACCTAAATGGAAAGATTTGTCTCTTAGGCATTCCCTAATACACCTTCCTCGGCCATTTTCCATCACAACTAAAATTTTATATTTCTCAATATGGATTAATTTGTGGATTGTGGAACTGCTACTGATTTTGTTGTTTTTGTTTTGTCTGACAGTAACCTCGTATTAAATAAGCCTACAACAAGCAGCAGCATACTGTATATTAATATTTGTAAATTAATGAGCTATATTCTGTATATGAATATAGATAACACTGTGTAAATTTGAATTAATAGCATCCCGGTTTTACAAAAGCCTACAAGGGGCTACCAAGAATTAAACTGCTTAACACTGTTAACACCGTAGCCTCGTCACTACTATGACCACTTACTGTTTTTGGTTTGTTAGTTCTCTCCCACTTCCCCCCTTTCTACCTCCCTTTTCTGTTCAAATGGAGTGGATATCAGACGAGTACTAAAAGCCTCAAGCGAAAGCGTTGTCAAGGTACTGTATTTCCTGCATCTTTGACTTCGACCCCCTTTGGATTTTATCTTTGGACTTTCCCTTTTCTCTTTTAGGTGAGCCCTGCTTGCTTTAGAACAAGGCCTAGATAAAGAAATTTGTGTGAATATGAGAGTGCTAGTGCTTAGACTTCTCATACTCAATGGGCTGGGCTGTGTTTTTGATTTTGACTTCTAAGCAACATTTTTTTTTAATGCTTGAAGTTCTAGTAGACATCTAAATGCACTCCTGGCTCTTTTTAAATCTGGCCTTGTTCTTCTTTAATTAGCTTTAGTTTGGCCTAGTTGTAGACCTAGACATCCATTGGGCACTGTGATTTAAAGTTCACCAGTGAGTTTTGGTTGCTCCTTCTCTGGGTTTATGAGGAAGCCCTGATGCTCTGCTCATATCCTATCAATTTTATCTTGCTAAACCATAATAACACCATGTAAAAATTTTCCCGGACAAATTCCTGTAACACCAACCTTCATTAAGAGAAGCATCATTGGGCTCCTCAGCATTCTCTACTCAGTATGTACTGTGCTCATCTGCACTGTAGCTGCCATATGTTTTGCAAGCTGGAGTAGGGGTTGCATTTACATATTCACTGAATATATTCTGCATTCCTGCTGTATGAACGCAATCTTATTTAAATCTCTTATTGGGCTTAATTTCTTTTGCTAATATTTTTTTATAGACACAACTAAGATTTCTCAATTTAACCAACATACTGTTGTTTTCCCACATGAACACAGCAGGCAACATATCCCAGAGGGTTCATTTACAATAGCCTGTTATTTATGCAGCATAAATTGGTGCACATGAGCTTTCCACTGATTTAGTAGGGTAATACTTTTTAGTTATAACACTGTTCTTCATTTCCTATTCTGTTCAAAGTGCTGGGAAACCCCTGCTAAACCTCTTCTGTTGTTCAAGGCAGTATTTCCGGTGTGCTTTGATTCTATGCTTGTACTTCAGATTGATCAGCAATGGCACTTAACCAGAGTCAAACATATCAAGAATACAGAAGCGCATTATATCTCTATGCATCTGAATATCTGATAGACACATTGATTTCCCTTAAATTCTCAAAACAATCTAGACTTTTTAGTTACATGTTTGACCCTGGTGTGCACTTTTGTCGTGTAAAATGGGATTAATTCTGCTTTCCTATTGGTATGTTTTTCTACATACATTCATTATTCATACAGAGGCAGCAAATGAATGCTTAGTTCAATAATCACACTTATAAGTTGTTCTTCCAACATCTTGTTTTACAGTGTGTTTCTGTGTGGGTGATGTGGTGTGTTCTGTTTGCTTTTGACAGAAATTCTTAGAACATTTTCCAGAATTAGGAGGCATGTTGTGTTGGTTTGTTTTGTGACTAAGATGGAATAAAATGTGATAACTGGACATATGATAATCACACTATTGCTTAATCTCTACATGACCTGAGGATTTGAAGATTTTCGGGGGGCGGTGGTGAAAAGGGTGTGGTGTCACAGTTTGTATAAAATGTCAACAGGGGTGTGTAAAAATTGCAGGTTTTTGTGATGTAAAAAAATGAAACCAAGATAAATCTTGTCAACATTTTCCACCCCCAATGTTTTTTTTTTTTTACAACAAATTACAATTTCTAAAAATGAAAAACAATCTAACATTTTAGGGATAATAGGAAAAATAAAAAACCTTATAACAATAACCTGTTTGCATAAATGTGTAAACCCTTAAACTAATATTTTGATCTTTTTGGGTAAGAGTTTATCAGCGTGGCACCTCGTGACTTGTCAATATTTTCCTACCCTTTGTTACAGAAACAATTTTGTTCTGTCAAATTGTGAGGGCATCCCCTGTTCACAAACTGCTTCAGATCACCCCACAGATCTTTAGTTGGACTCATCTTAAGGCTAGGACATTCAAAAGCATTGATTGTTTGGTTAAACTATTCCTTTGTTGATTTAGATGTATGTTTCGGTCATTGTCATGCTGAAAGGTGAAATCCCTTTTCATCTTCAGCTTACTAGCAGACACTTGAAGGTTTTGCACTGAAATCATCTGGTATTTGTAGCTATTCATGATTCCCTCCACCTTGATAAATGTTGGACAATACACTTGGTTACTGTGCATTTTTGTTACTGCAGTAAACTGAGGACCCAGATTTAGGTGCACACCTCTCCAAAGCTTCATTCATGTGATTCAGTAATTTAGCACAATTTGTTATTAATGACTTTGTTTCCTGAGAAGA
>JAFFST010047150.1:224792-235246 GCA_022414735.1 Noturus placidus | reverse complement strand
TTGAATCGCACAGTTACGATACTGTACGTATTGCACTAAACATTTATCTTACGTAACATTAACTAAAATTGCACTTTCTTTACATATTCTACTTTACAGTCACCGCTAGCGTTCGCACACAATGCAAGGGTCAGACGGTCCTTCATGGGCTTATGGCCGGGCTGCTGCTTCTCCTCAGCAGTGATGAAAGTTCTCCGGGGAATCTTTTTCCAGAACAATCCCGTTTCGTCACAGTTGAAGACTTGTTGTGGGACGTAGTTTTCCTCGGCAACAAGTTTGGCAAAACGTTTAACATATTCTTCGGCACCCTTCACGTCAGCACTCGCAGCCTCACCGTGCCTGACAACTGAGTGGATGCCAGTTCTTCTCTTAAATTTCTCAAACCATCCATGACTTGCTTTGAACTCTGCTTCTTCTTTGGAAGTTGATGGTTTCTTCTGGCGTAAATCATCAAATATATGGCGTGCTTTCTCGCAAAAAACATTCTCTGTTACCGTATGTCCTGCCAGCTCTTTGTCCTTTACCCACAGCAAAAGTAAATTTTCCATTTCCTCATGCATCGTCGTTCTCCATTTCGTCAAAATTGTTGTTCCTTTAGCTAATTTAGCACTCTTCAGGGCCTCTTTCAGTTTCAGGATGGTGCAAATAGTCGACGTGTCGCGTTCAAATTTTTTGGCCAAATCCATCACCTTCATTCCGCCATCATGCAGTTCAATTATTTCTGTCTTAATTTCTATTGTCATCATTCTCCTCTTACTTTCACCACTCTTTCCACTTTCTTTCTTAGGTGCCATTGCGGTTTGATATACCTGTAGTCTATATATCGCCAACTAGCCACTTGGCTAGAGCGCCAACTAGCCACTTGTGGCGGTAAATTCAGAATCTTCAATCTTCGAAATTTTCCCATCTCGTAGCTCGAACCTCAGCTCGTTGTTCGAGCAGAAATTTGCTCCGAGTTCCATCTCGTAGGTCGAAAATCTCGTAGATGGAGCTGCTCGTAGATCGAGGTACTACTGTATACAGAAAAAAGCAAACAAACTAGTAAGCTGTATTATCGTATCATATAACAATTACACTGCGTGTGTGCATGCGTGTGCCTGTTTTAGGCTGCGAGAGGCTGTGCGGAAAATGGAAGAGAGACACTTTGCTGAGCACACAGAGGAGCATGTGGAGTTCCTGCCAGTAGAGTGGCGCTCCAAACTGACCCTGGATGGAGGTATTAGCCTGATACTGCACAGACAGCCTGTCCTTACTGCTGTCATACACCTTTTCGTAACAGCTACACCCACCTGTCTAACACTAATACCCAAGTACACATGTAAATGTGCAAACACACATGGCCATCTGTGATCAGTTGTTTGTGCTCTGCCTATGGTATGTTGCATTTAGTTCAGAAAATGCACAAGCAAGGACAATGAATCTTTCTATTGAATGCTAAATGCACACTCCTGTTCCTGTAGACACAGTTGACTCCATCACGCCAGATAAAGTGCGGGGGCTGAGAGACTTGCTGAATAGCAGTGCCATGGACATCATGTATTACACCAGCCCGCTCTACAGAGATGAGGTGAATTTATACTCCCACTTCCTAAAAATACATCTAATTGTCGTTCAAATACTCTGGTTGTTTATACTGACGTGTGTTTTAACTGATTTTCTTGCTCAATGTTGTCATCTTATTCCTGTCCATGCTCCTTTTTTTCCCTGTAGATTACCAAAGGCCTAACCCAGGAACTCAACCGACTGTACTCACTCTTCTGCTCTCGGAACCCAGAGTTTGAGCAGAAAGGAGGCAAAGTATCCATTGTTTCCCACTCTCTAGGCTGTGTGATTGCGTACGACATCATGACAGGCTGGGACCCAGTGCGGTTTCGTCTGCAGGATTTTCAAGAGCCTGATGACGAGGAGCTGCCCTGCATGAGCTACAAAGAGCGCCATCTATTGGAGCAGGTGCAAAGTGCCAGACAAAGGTGCTGACTTAGCATTTCTGTATTATAGGACAGTCCCTGTTGTCTTGGAGATTGCCTATCTGCAAATGCCTACATCGACAGCAGTGTTGACTTTAAATGTGTTTTCAATTCATGTCAGATTGCGAGAACTGGAGGATCAGCTTCAGGGTCTGGAGGCTACTAAACATCCAGCTGCTCCTGAATTGATGTTTAAGGTATTTTATGGCATAAACCTTATTTGCATAGAACAGATATGGGGGTGTTTTTCTTTACCTGCAATTATAAATTGATTTTTGCAAGAAAGGAACTGACAATGAGCTCATGTATATTGCATTAAATTTTTATTCATGCTCATTTTTGTGACAGGATGTCACAAACTTTGAGGTCCTATGGATAGGGTAAAGGGGCTGCTTTGACATTACAGTAGCTCTATTATAGTCACTAACTATTATTAATCTACAAAATGCGTCTATATAATTAGGCTTGGCTCCACCAGCTATGCATCTATATAATTAGGTTTGGCTCCACCAACTATGCATCTATATAATTAGGTTTGGCTCCACCAGTTATGCATCTATATGATTAGGTTAGGCTCCACCAGCTATGCCCCTCTTTCTCATTACAGCAGTCACTGAAAGCAGAAAAAGAGACAAATTAATAGACTGGAGAATCATCATGCGTTACCTGCCGGTTCGACCTGCCTCCTCTGTGTCTGCAGCTTACACTTGACCATACAATGTTGCCACAAAGCCATTCTGGAGGCTCATGGTGGCCCAACCCCTTACCAAGATACACTCTCTTTTTTTTTTTTTTTTTTTTTTTTAACATTTCCTTCAGTATGTAGGGATAAAGATCACACTTTAAACAAGTTCACTGTGTAACATATAGTATTAATCAGTCTGCATCTCATAGGTGGAGAACTGCTTCTGCATGGGCTCTCCTTTAGCTGTGTTCTTGGCCTTGCGTGGCATTCGACCAGGGAACACTGGATACCAGGACCACATCATGCCGAAATCCATCTGCCAGCGCCTTTTCAACATCTTCCACCCCACGGACCCAGTGGTGAGAGAATCAGCATGACTCAGTAATTATTGTGCTCTTTTAATACTGTACTGGAACACCTTTTTAAAAACATTCTCCATATGCATGGCAGGCCTATCGACTGGAGCCCCTTGTGTTGAAGCACTACAACAATATTGCACCTGTCCAAATACACTGGTAAGTGTTGTCAGTCTGCTGAATGTAATGACCCTACATGTTTCTGGGTGTGTTTAACATGTATATCAGTTTATGAGCAAGACCTTGCATATTAAAATAAAAAGTTTAATTAGGACACGTGTTTTTAAAGCATAATCTTTTAATTATTACATTTTATCATTAATTTCAAATAATAATTCAAATGATAATGATAATTATAGCCTAAATACAACACTTTCAATTCAGCATGACCAGTGTTCTGGATTTTCTTTCTTTAGACGTAAACTGTAAAAAGAAAATGTAAAGGTTGCACAGTTAAGACTACCATTTTACCCACTTTTCAGTGGGCTTTTTTTTTTTTTTTTTGTACCTGTCAGCATTCTATTTTTAAACATCCAAAAAGAGCATTAGATAAAACAGCATGCCATAATGTTGACACTACATTTTCTCATGTCCCTTTTTTTTTTTTTTTTTTTAAAACAATTCAGTCAGCTATTTGTAAACTGTATCTGCAGGTGCAACACCTCCAATCCCACTCCATATGATGAAATGAAACCCCCCACGTACCTGAACCCAGTGAAGGATCCAACTTCAGACACAGAGTCTCTCCCCAGCCCCAGTACATCACCTGTAATGTCCCGCCGACCCTATGGTGATTCCATCACCACACTGGGCAAGGCCAGCATTCTGGGTACTCAGGCTTCAGGGCCACTTGTTAAACTGTTCTACAAACATATTTTCATATTGTATCAAATTAGATATTGCCAAGGGGTCTAAAGGTCACATCATAATTGAGTCCATACCACAGGTACTTGCAAAAGACCCCAGGCATGTTTGGATGGATACAGAGCAAGTAGAGTGAAAAATTTAATAAAATAAGTATAAAACAGGTTACTCTATTACACTGTATACATAAATCTACATTGATGTGGTCAGACTGAATAAAGGAACTGCTACAGTTAGAATAAAGTATATTATATTTATTGTAAATCACATCTAGTGGGGTATGTTGGTTCTAAATTACTTAAATACTTCACATGTTTAATGACATTTTGAAGAGCAATTATGTCTATTACTGATGTATTGTAAGGGTGTCCTTGAAGATTATTTGGACATCTTTACTGCCACCCTGTGGTAAATACTGGCAGTGAACTGGGGTTATTAGTTGTAAACAGTGCTATCTAGTGGAGAAATTTGGAAATGTAGTTTTACCAGCTGGTTCTTCCACCATACAGTGGAGTATGGGTATAGCAAGATGATACTAATCCGAATCCAGAACCAACCTGGCAAGGAACATGTATCCTGGCTTTATTTCCTGTTATATAGAAGTACCTGTTAAAAATTAAATAGTTTTTCACAACGTGTGCTGAGCTCTTTGCCCATTTGAAAATAGCGTATTTTGTAAGGATTTAAAACATTTTATGACAAATCTGTGATATGGCCTCCTAAAGCAGCATCCGACCACTTATCCAACCATGTGTCCCTGTTTAATACCTGTGATATTTGATAAAATAGGGTAACCAAATTCAGCAAGGGTACTTGCTGAATTGTAAGGGTATACAGCACCAGGTGATGAAAACACAGAAGCAAATCCATTATGCTGCATTTTAGTTTCATTCCGCACCAAACTGTTTGGTGGAAACAGACCTCATATAAAACAGACCTCATATAAAATGAACTTTCCTTTGGTTGTACACTATCCATTGTTACCCAGATGAGGATGGTTCCCCTCTGAGTCTGGTTTCTCTGAAGGTTTCTTCCTCATAACATCTTAGGGAATTTTTCCTTGCCACCATCGCCACCGTCTTGTTCAATTGCGATTAATCCACACACTTTTTAAATCTGTATACTGTGTTTATATATTTCTTTCTGTGTTTATATATTGCTTTAACACTGCTTTGAGACATTGTAAAAAGCACTATACAAATAATTTTATTGAATATTAAATGTGGGTAGTAAAGATGTGTGTATAGACTTCTGTGCTGTTATATGTTCAGGTGCTGCCAGCATTGGAAAAGGCATTGGAGGAATGTTGTTCTCCCGTTTCTCGCGCTCCAGTAGTCAACCATCTGAAGTGGATTCTGGAGCAGTGGAGAGTGAGGAGAAGAGCCAGTCAGCATATGGCCTGTCTACCATGTCTCAGTCTACCTCCACCATCATTGATACTGCAGGTCTGCATACATGGATTGTACCTGCACCTCACATGTAATTATTTTAGGCTGTCTATATGTTACATTCCCAATACACCTATACTGTCTATATATGTGTTGGGAAGGGTGCTGATGGGGGGGGGGGACATCCATTGGCATTACCTGTTACTACTTCTCAGCAATGCACATGTCCGGTTGTATTCAGTGGTAACAATGCTAAGTCCTTCTGTTATTTCAGTGGAAATGGAGCACCGCCTTGACTTCGAGCTGCGGGAAGGCATGGTTGAGAGCCGCTACTGGTCAGCAGTCACCTCTCACACAGCCTACTGGAACTCTCATGATGTGGCCCTGTTCCTGCTGACCTTCATATACAAATCACAGAGCTCATCTGAGACATCCCAAGACAATCCCGACCCCGAGTGACCCAGAGATATGACTACACACAGAGCTCTATCTTCTTCCGTAGAGATATGAAAACACTCAAGCACACTCCCTCTCTCATTTTGCCTCATAAAAATGCTTCTTTGTCATACAAAGACTGATTACCATTTTTCCTGTTGCTTGTGCAGCAACCTTTCCCATTAACCCAGTAACCATCAATTCCTACTGGGCATACTATTTTGATACATTGAGTAAACTTCTAGTCCTAGAAAAATTTTGTAAAGCTTTGTTTTGGGTGCTGTTGAGGCCTTTTCAGCCAGTCCCATTTCATTGGCATTAGGTATAATTGGCTCTGCAAGGTGTGAGCGTGCGTGCACGCGCACTTCTCCAGCCCAGGAGCAGTCCCACATGGTTTATGTATCTGCATCTTATCCAAAGCATAAACCAGACATTATTAAGGAAACAAAACACAAGCATGGACCCCTCCGTCCTGTTGATCCTTTTGTCTGTTTATTATTATTTATCCACATGTAGACACTTACCAAGCAAATGCAACAGTCCGATGTCTTTATTTATTGATATTAACATATCTTGGGATCATGCATAGTACTCTAATTTTTGGGAAAAGTATTTCAAGATTTAAATGTTTATTTTTATTCCTGGAGAATACTGGACCTTTTTAATGACTAACACACAATATCTGGATTCTCAAACTGGAGAAGGGTGAACCATTTAACAAACAAAAAAAGTCCTTTTTATACAGGAGATAAATAATACAAAGCAATTATCATATTTCCTTGATTTTACAACCGGATGGTGCTGTTGGGAAGCAAAGTTAACAGTGCATTTTCTTAAGCCAGTTATATGCCTGATTCTACTTTGCATGGAGTTTGAGGATGAAATTGCCACTGCAGTGATTTTGTAGCCAAACCTAGCCTTTTATAATCCTGCCTGAGTCAGGCTGTGTGTTAATACATTAACATACTGCATATGTGCGCTGGTGCATTGTTACTTTGGAGTATTAGAACTACTGTGTAGCTTCAAAGAGATCGCCTCATTGTTTATTATTTCAACCTGATTTCAGCCAAATACAGTGGAGCGGATTCAAATAAACTGACTGGGTGATCTGCTTTATGTAATTACACTAGCAATTAGGCAAAAATCATGTGACTGGACTCAGAGATTAGGCAGTACTTTGCAATGTTCCTTTGACTGAGTGGTGGTGTGGTATTCAGGCACCTTTTACCTTTAGGCCCATAGTAATAAACAGAGATTATATATTTTATATCTATTTAGTTATCAGGTGTGGAATGATAATAGTCCTTCAAAATTGTGATATTCCAATAAGAGGCCAAATGTTTTCGCTATGAAATTGCTACTCATAGAGGTACTGTTAGTTCATGTTAAAGCTTTTCATCCTGTGTTTTCTCAGCACTTTTGAGATGTTACATATGCAGCGGGCAGAGAATGGTTAGCGGGGATTATCCTTACAAAATTAAATGGTACTAACAGCCAGTGTCTACTTTACTTAATGTCTGCATTGTGTTTAAAATTCCAAAAAGCCATGCTACACCCCCTCTATGGCAAGGGCTGCAGTATGTTGATTTATTTTGTTTTTATCATTGTGTGCCCACACAAGTGCAGTTAGTAATTGTTAGTTAGGCTGTGTGGATATTTTAAAATGGCCAGGTTGCCTTTGAGGACCACAGAGCCAGTCCTCTGTTGGGAAGCTGACGTGGCTTTTCCACTCGAGCTGAAGGATGAGCTAGTTATTTATGACTCACTGTTATTGTTGGCAATAGGAAACAGAAATTAATGAAGGACCAGACCTTGCACACTACTGCATGGCTATAAATTGCACAGAATGGAATAAAAGACCCTCTTGATGTCCAATTCTGTTTTTGCTACTTTGTACATTATGCATTATGGAAGAGGATGCACCTTTCTAATTTTGCTTGGATTATGATAACATTATTAATTTAAGCATTAATCACTGTCAAAAAAAAATGTCTGAGGTTCTTAACCCATCATGGAGGGTTTGTTCTTTAGGACCCTTTTTTTTGGGGGGGGGGTTTCTCCCTGCAAGCCATGCCTGAGAATCTCTGCAGGTGCCAGTAATAACAATGACTAATGGAATAATTTGAAACAATTTATATCTTCATAAATGCAGTTGTACATTTTCTGCATTAGTGCTGCTTCTAGATCTTTCAGACCAGCCGTTAAGAGATTCAGATGGTTTTCTTAAACACTTGACATGGTCACAATAAGAAAATGTATGCTTCAATATACAATACACAGATTGTGGGCTTTACTCAGATGCATGTTCAGGTTTGAGATTTTGTGATGTTTAGAGACCTCTGGTTGTCTTGAATAACATTGAATCTCATCTACACATGCTATTTTTGTATTTGCTATTTATTATTTGCCATTTATCCTGGCAACTCACCAACTTGTCATTGGAGAAATACATGACTATTCTTCCTGTGTGGTATAGTAAAGAATCCTCTCTTCTGTACACTGTTCTGTAAAATTCAGTTAAAAAGCCAATTTCCACTACGTTATTGATTAATCCAAAACATGAAAAATGTCCCGAATGACTGTTATTTAAATGTACTAAAGATGTTGAGCTTGGGAAGACATGCTGTGCAATAACCCATGCCTGTAATGGATTCAAACTGCCATCGGAATAACACTGTATTTATTTCAGTTTATTAAAGCATTACTCTTCTTTTTTTTTTTTTTTTTTTTTTGGTACAGTGCTTTTTTGGGGGTTCTGCATACAGCTGTGGTATTGTCCCTCTCTTGAACTTATTTTTTTCTCTTTCAGTGGTGATTATAAACAGAATATAGTTGCCTGAACAGGGTAAGTGGGGGAGTCCTGAGATGTGTGTGGGAGGAGCAGAATTCCACAGTGGCGGGTGCTTTCAAAATATTTAGAAGACTGTCTAAACCGATTGCATGCTTGAAGGTACACACTGCCTGCACAAATTTCATCATGATAAAAGGCATTACCTTATTTGTCTTTCTGTATTGGGCTGTTTTTGGATGGATCATTTATGCATCCAGAAGACAGAAGAATGCTTAGAAAGTTCAGTCTGGACACCCTTAAAGCAATGCCAGGCCATCATGGACACACACATGCATACACTTATGCACATGCAGTTTAGAGTAGCCAATCCACCTGCTTGTATGTTTTTGGGAGGTGGGATAAACTTGGAAACCCAAAGGAAACCTAGCTGGACATGGGTTGAACATGTGAAAATCTGTGAACCGAGCCGAGTTCAGGATCAATCCGATAAAATTTGAAAATTGTATTTTAAGGCATTTTATTGAATTTTGAATAGTCTTGGTTTTTATGCTTTAAGTTTTTAATTTGTTGTCAACTTTGACACCACAGTTGACATTATATCTTACACATGTTGGAAGAAACAAGCCAATCACATGAGGCAGGGGTATATATATATGAAACTGGGGCTAATGTTACTTACCTCCTGTTGTGCTACATCCCCTGGCAAAAATTATGGACTCACCACAATTTGAGGATGTGCACCTGGCTTTTTTTTTTTTTTAAATTAAACTTCTGGGCAAATAAACAAATCACAGATAGTTGTGCAATCTGGCTTCATAAGACATATCTCAAACAAATGAAATGAATTTATTTAATAGCATTTTTTTTCTTTAAGTAGAGGAAAAATTCTTTTAAAAAATTGTTCTTACTCTTCCTCTGGCTTTATTTGTGAATTGAAGGAAATATTAATTGTGAACTTGCTTTGGAACAAATATTGAGTAAATTTGAGGATACCTGTAATTAAAACAATTCTCATCTCGACTTAAGAACTCCAACAGCTCTGGAAAGGTATTTTTGTTGCATGATGCACCTTTTTGGAAAGATGTATAACTTTCATATGACAGGCCATTTGGCTAGTGACATCTAAGTAGTGGATGAATCAGATTTATTGGAAGGCCTTTCTAAAATTAGGCCATGTTGCTCACAGTGAATGTCATTACTTTCAGAAGCCTGAAACATTAACTAGTAATGCAGTCCATGGCTTAGTGGCATCAGGACTGAGGGGACTACCTCAATGCTTTGGCCACCAGAGGGCAAGGCAGTCCATGATTTTCACTGATTTCTTTGGTTATCAGGCAGTTTAAACATAATCTGGTTCCTAAATCTGCAGTGTTTTAGTCTTTTGTTGGCTCAGTCAATCAGTCAGAAGAGGGTGTAATGATGCATTACAGCTAGATTCACAGTGTTCTAGCAGCACTGCCAACATAACTCTATTGGGGCCATAACCTCAGCATGAGAGTAAACTGATTACTTCTCTATTTAAAATATTGTTCTTGAATCCAAAAAGGTATTGTACCAGCCATTTGACTTCAAGTTGATAGTAAGGTGTATGACTTCAGCGGTCCTGTATGTGGCCGTCTCGCATTGCCATTGTGACTCAGAATGTCAGGACTCCTCCTCCAGGCCTCTCCCCATCCACCCATTCCACTTTCCTGCACACCATCTCACTCACTGTTTACACCATAATTAAAACACAGCCTATAAAAGGCAATGGCTGTGTTGCCAGACAGTGAATCGTGGAGGGGGTCAGAGCAGCAGGGAGAGAAGGGTTATAAATCGCTTTGATGCTGTCCAAGGCTGCAGCTCACATTCTTGAACCGAAGTGGCCCTGCATGGAGCAGAGAGCACTCATCGACTCGCCCCCCTACAATCCTCTGAGAGAAGACTTCTGCAGGACAGGACAAAGAATTTGGGGGGGGGGGGGGGGGG
>JAFFST010047150.1:209627-219627 GCA_022414735.1 Noturus placidus | reverse complement strand
TTTTTGGATTGCCGGTGATAGATTGCTTAGTATGGATAAGCTCATTTTAGATACTCCATATTCCTAGTGATTCATGGTTGTAGTTGTCAGCCTTATTTTGTGTCTTCTGTGCTGAAAAATGTGGTACAAGTGGTTCTGTACAGAGACTGAGCTTACGAGTAAACACACGAACACACTTATGGAAACTTGTATCGGTAGCATTATTCAACTAAAAATTGTATGTCACACACACAACCATACACAGTATAACGTGTAGTGAAATTCTTTTTACTACTGTCCATGACATAAAATTTAATTTACATAGTTAGAAAAAGGGAAAGTGTTTTTTTTTTTTTTTTTTTTTTTTTTTTTTTTTAAATAAATGTATACAAATATAATGTGATATAAAGATGGGTGGCAGGAAGTCTGATTATAGTTGGTATAAAGTGCAGATGTGTGCAGTTGTTTTGTGCAATATAATGCTGTGCAACATTAAGCTGAGGTAGTTGTATTGAAATTGTCCACGTATATAACAAATATTTAGAAATACAGGATGAAGTGGTTACTGAAGATGAATGGACTCCTGCAAAGGCACTGTCAAGAAAGTAGTCATTCATTCATGTTAATTACACACGTTATTGTAGTCCACATGTGCTTTCTCAGTCACTGCTGATGATGTGTTATGAGTGAGACAGCAGCGCAGACTTAAATAAATTTGCCCCAATGTTAACACAAAAGCTAAGGGATGCTTCACCTTGTTGAAACTCTTAATTGTCAGTCTGGGCTAGAAAAAAAAAATCAGCCCTAGCCCTGTATGTTTTACTCATCACGTAATATGGTGATGGTTTTGTTTTCACAAAATTGATTTATATATTTATTTTAAAACCTACACCTCAAACCATTTAACAGTTAATGAGGTGGCATGGATGGCAAAATTGAACCAATTTTTCATTTATTTACTGATTTATTTTCTTGAAGGAGAGCAAGGGTTTATCTCCTGTAGTCATCTGTCCCAGCCTGCCCTAGTTCAGCATGTCTCTGTGTATATTGTTAGTGATACTTATTGTATGTATTGGGATAGTCTTGTCTAACCTGTTCATGAAATAGTGAAAGCAACACAGAAAACAAACAAGCTAACCTGTTCTTAAACATGTTGCAGTAACAATAGCCTACCATTTTGATATTGAGGACATTAGTTACATGTTGAATGTTTGGTTGTTCCACTTTGATTGATTTGTTACATATTTCAAAAGTGTTGTTGTAAGGACCATCTTTTGTAAGGTTTTGTGTGTGACCTCTGTTGGCAAAATGCATTTCGACCTTCTTACGGTGATTAACTCTTAACTTTCTAGAAAATGTGTATTTCTAGGTATATTATACCCTCAAGAGATATGCCCTGTACTGCTCTTATCAGCCACTAGTTATTCCCTTGAATTTGCCAACCAGCCCCCTGTAAACATTTGAGGACCCAGCAGTGTTTGTACAAGAGAGGTCAGAGTAGAAGCAATGGCAATTATTAACCCTTAAAGTTAGTAGGAGCTTCATGGGGAGCATATGTGTGGGAATACCAGTTTTAGTCTACACGCTCCATTACTCCTGAGTGAAACTAGTTTTGTATTTTTACTCCGAGATGAACTGACAAATTGATCTGACATGGAATGTTGCACGTCATTGTAAGGTGCCGCCAAGTCATAGCCAAATCTGAATTTGTGTCAATATTTACGGGTGGAATCCTTTTTTTTTTTTTGCCCACTAATTTGTTCAAGTGGAAATTGATGTAATCTGGACGATGGTTGGATTAACGGTTGACGAATTGAAATTGAAAGCATTACCCGTCATAGATTTCCTGCAGTGCCTGTGAGGCCATGAAGAATCTCTCTATAAGGACAACACTGTCATGTGTAAGAGGGTTCATTGACCTAATATGGCTCTTAAGATCTTGAAGAGCCATTTAGTAATGGGACGCTCTTGTTCTGTTCTGTCCTTTCTGTTACTGACCTTGTTTTAATTTTGCTCTTCCCCCACTGTGACATTGTTGCAATCTTGTGTCCTTATGAGATTATTTTGAAAGCTTTGTCCAGTTTTTTGTGAGACACCACACAATGCATGTTTCTAGCACACTCGGGCACTTGCTGTCCTCTCCCACTGACATGCTCAACCAGACATTGCAAGGCTATCGTATTTGGTTCACACAATACTGTTTGAATGTTGTCCATTTTTATAGGAGTGGACATATCACTAGCCTTGGCACCTGATACAGGCAGATTTTGTTTCCAGGTTATTAGTTGTTTTGTTTTGCCCAGTGGATAAGTGGGTTCAACAACCAGAAGGTTTTACTTGTCCGTTGGTCTAGAAAATGAATTTATGATTTGTCCACCCCTGTTTTTATGTGTAGGTTGAGTGAGAGATGTATACGTTTCCTCATGTGAAATCAATTACTGTAACATCTTTGATCTATTCTCTTACATGCTCTTATCGTTCACTCAGCAATTCTTCCGATGGCCTTAATGGATTAAACATTAATGCCAGGAAAGTGCTTCATCGATTACAGTGGTCCTTTCCGCCAGATCTTTTTAGAAGAGCGTTATTTATGGTCTGATGATCAGGATCACGAAAGACCTGCAGGACAGTTTGAGAGTCGACGTGTTCAATTCTTTCCCCTCTGCCACAGTCTTCTCTTTAATATGCCTGGCTTATCTTTTATCAGTGGTCTCTTCCTTTGAAGCCAGGTCTTCTTTGCCTTACTGAATATAGTGAAAATGAAATCTCAGGAATCCTAATGACTGAAGTTGGATATCATTAAATGGAGGTTGGGAAAGTGATTGAGTCTGCAGCATGTGATAAAAGCACAAGTCTGCCTTCTCACTGAATAGCGTGTAGTATGAGATTGAGAACTCAGAGATGAGAAAAGCAAACTTTTGGAATTTGAAAGAGAAATCTGAGATGGAGAAGGGGAGATTTTTTTTTTTTTTTTTTTTTTTGCCATTGAGTCAGCAGCCATTTGTTTTAAATATTTGCCAAGCGTTCATCAGTAATGCACTAAAGCACACAATGTTGGACTGGGTTCATGTGTTGGCCCTCTGTTTCTGTTTCCAGCCAGAGAGGGGAAAGGGGATTGAGAGGAGTGGATTATGTGTGTTGGGCCCCCAGCATGTGACGTGAGATGCTCTACTAGAATTCCATAAAAGTCTTCTGTTGAGCAGGAAATGACTTCCAGGGTTTGGCATTTTCCCTGAACACTGCCGTCATCACAGTATTTTCTGCTGCTTGCTTCTGCTCCTAGCTTCTCTTCAGTTTCTGGCATGCAGTACATTACTCCTTTTTTAGACCTGAATGATATTTTTCCAGATGTTGTGCAATTATTACCCTTACGAACAGACTAGGAATACAATCTCGTTTTATGAGTGAAGGCAATCTAGCCAAGGACAATAGTTCATCACAAAATGAAAATTCACTGAAGAAAATCTTGAAATACTGACTAGGTTAGACTCGTTATTTCTCCTCTACTGTACAGCATGTCTGTTTTTCTGGTCACTGTAGTGTTGAAGCAAGGGGAAGATCACCCATTGTTGATAATGGAGTAGGGGTTTTCAAGGAAACGGACACTGTTTTACACAGGAAGCAGCAGTTCCTGTGTAGATTTTTTTTTTTTTTTTTTTTTTTTAACTTGACCTCCATGCATTGGGGTTTTTGGAGACTGCAAGCCTTCCCAGAATTCTTTAATTTTTGTTATCAAGTTACATTCATATGCATGGATATCCTGATCATGGGGAAAACCTGGGATGTGACACTTTTTTTTTTTTCTGACTAACAAAGCATTGTGTATTTTGTCAGTCAAATAGTGCTCATGTTGTGCTTTACCGCCATACATTTAGGTTTTTGGAACCTCAAAAAATCAGAAATGGTGAAAATCTAGGATTTTCCACACTGTATTTCAGAGGTTTTGCGGGGCCTTAAAAAATTGAAAATCCAATCATCTTAATATTTGGCCTTAAAATGTCTTCAATATGATTTTGCCATTTCTTAAAAATTGTTTGGATTAGAAGTTAATGGTCCTTTTATAAAGTTCTAAACTTCTCATTTTTAAATGTGTTTGTAGGAAAAAATTTGTTTTGATCACGATGTTTTAATACGGAACCAATAACCTCTCGTATAAACTGTGCAGTCCTATCAGAATTTATCGGAGCACGTCCAGTATGTCATGACGTTGTGTGTATGTGAGCTAACGTGGATGTGAAATAAGGCTTAAATTGCATTCATTATGGTCTTAAAAAGTCTTAGAATTAGCCTGTTGAAGCCCTGTATTAATTGGAGAAGCTGCACAGTTTAAGCAAGACATGATGCGTATTATCGGAATCACAAATCATACCTTGCATTATTCTGCAATGATTTGTGGTTTTAATATCCACAGCGACTGTGCATGTCTGCTATTACGACTGGGCGGTTGTTTCTTTGGTTCTATAAGGTAATTTGTATGGTAGCGTCTTTTGGACGTTCTAATCTAGTATACAGGAAGTAGTTAGGTTAAGCAGGGGCCCTTCCCAGTGCAGATCTTTCCTGTTGCTCTGATCAGATCCTGCTGTGATTTAGTGTTTATTTGAAGTTCAGTGGCTCCTTCACACAGGCTGAACCCTCCTGCATGCACTTTCCTGAAACATTACGGTGTATATTTCTATCACAGATATGTCGAACAGTTTTACATTTCTGAAATGGTTTAAACTATCACTTTCATTCCAGCTGTTAGTTAACATGCTTCTCTTCCACCAACCAGATGTCAAATTGTATTATTTATCATGCCATACTCTGAAGTATGAAGGTTGGGTGTGGCACTGATCTCCAATCAAAACTTTCAAATAACACACAGCCTATCATAGCAGCCATCTGGGCAAATATAAACATTTGGCTGGACTTCCTCTTGGAAGTCACCACCCCCCTCTTCCCCATCACTGAGTAAGTGATTCTGTGTTGGAGCTCTTGATGTAGAAGCTGGCTGATGATGTCAGGCAAATCGTGGTTGTTTGGGTGATGTTTCCCAGCTGTTCTTTTTTTTTTTTTTAGGTCTGTGAAGCCGTGAGGCTTTCCTGGGCATTGATTTATGTCCATGACCACTCATGTAATGCGATTAAAAGACTAGCTGTATCATATAATTGTATAAAGCTGCAAAAGAGAGTGCTGTTACATGTTGAGACTGTAACACAGATGTGTATGCCTGTCAATTTCTAAGGGCAATCTTAATAAAAATTCAGTGCATTACTTTTGTAGACTAAACCAGCATTTCCCAAACTTTTTTTTTCAGTCATGATACCCTTTGAAAATTAAAAACAATATTGTGGCAAATTACACAAACACTGATGCTAGCCAGTGTTGGTTACATGAGGATGAAGTTGACGGTCCGGAAGCATCTGGAGCTTTTCTTTTAATAAATCTGTCCATATTATTTTGGACTACACATGCATCGTCACACGCTAATTATTAGGATGAAACACACGCATACTGATGTTGACGTGTTGCTGACAAGTTAGCGTGGGGGGGTTGAGCGGGAAGGAATTATTTTTTATATATAATTTATTATTATTATGCGTGTGTGTTTCTCATTACTTCTGTGTGTGTGTTATCGATACATCAGATATTTATCATATATTTAAAATGTTTTAAACACATTTTAGCATTGCTCTCATCAGACATCACCCTGGATGGAAAATACTGGACTACTTGAAGCTCTTGGTGTGTCTGAGTGATGATTGGATGCTCAGTAAATTCACATCTGATTCTATATAGGTGTGTATAATTTTTGCGAACACGATATGTTCCAGTCATGTGAAAAAATAAGTACACACCATGGAAATTGTTGCCTTTTTTGATCATGTTTGACACCATGCCTATGAATGAAGTGGATATACTTGAACAAAACCACAAGGAAAATTAGATTTTTTTTTCAATCGTTTATTCAAAAGAAATGTCAATAGATGTGATTTTCTTCTGTGGAAAAATAAGTACACCGTTGGCTTCAGAAGCTAGTGTTGCCCCTTTGAGCAGAAATAACTTCTTGTGTGCGTTTTGCATAATTGTCCACCAGGCTTGCTGGAATGTTTTACCACTCTTCCATGCAAAATATCCCCCCCCCCCAACATTTCAATGGGATTGAAATCCGGGCTTTTACTAGGCCATTCAATACCCCTCCATTTCTTCTTTTTGAGTCATTACTTTGTATATTTTCTAGTGTGCTTAGGATCTTTATCTTGTTGAAAGGTTAAACTTTTGGACAGATAGCCTCACATTATCTTCAAGCACTGTTTGATATGATGCAGAATTCATAGTTGAATCAATGAATGCAAGCTGTCCATTCCCTGAGGCAGCGAAGCAACCCCAAACCATAACATTTCCACCACCCGTGCTTCACAGTTGGTATGAGGCGCTTCTACTGAAAAATATTTGGTCTGCGCCAAATATGTCTGCTGTTAATTTAGACAAACAACTGTTTTGATTCGTCTGTCCAGAGCACATTATTCCAAAAGGCCTGGTGATTGCCTATATGCTCATTGTCAAATTGTAGTCTTGCAAAGGCTTATTCCTGGCACGCCTTCCATGCAGGTCAAATTTGTGCAATCGCTTTCTGGTTGTAGAAGCATGCACTTTGACACAAACGGCTGCATGATTTACTAGCAGATCCTTTGATGAAATTTTGTGGTTTTTAGAGACATCTTTTATTTATTTATTTATTTATTTTTTATCAGACAGTCTGCTCTTTGGCTGAATTTGCTAGGATGGCCAGTCCTGGACCTTTTGAAATCGGCTCCACTTGTAGGTGATTTTCTTTAAAGTGGAGTAATGTATTTCAAATAATTTGGAGATCTTTTTAAATCCCTTGCCAGACTCCTAGGTATCCACAGACCTTTTTTCTGAAGGCTTTACAGAACTCTTTATATCTTGCCATGATGACACAACACACCTCAATAGCAAAGGTAACACCAGACACTCACATGAGAGCAGTATAAATAAGACCGCTTCCACCTGCACTCCCTAAGCAGGTTCTGAACACTGGCACCCAATCTTGAACACCTGATTGTAGTTTTATGGATTTGAAGGTGTGATAAATGTAGGGGAATACTTACTTTGTCCATGTGACATATTTGTTTTTTGTTCACTTAAATGGGGAAAATTACTATAAAATGTCAATTTTATGTGTAATTTGGTGTATCACCTTTTATTAATAGGCACTGTTTCAGAGAGGATCAAATATTTGCTAGTCCAGATATGTCAAAAAAAGCCAACAATTTCCATGGAGTGTTCTTATTTTTTCACACGACTGTATATGAACGCTGTGAGGTGGTCCTTGGTGTTTTGGGGTTGGCCAGTTTTCCTAGATCTTTCTGGATATACCTGGCTCCACCACTAATCTCCAGGCAAGAGCATGTCCTCATTGCGCCTGTGGTAATCTCCGGGGGAACTTTTGGCTTGCTTAACCGGAGGCCGGGGTTTTTTCCCCCCCCTCTCACCGCTCTGGGTTCAGTCATTATTCCCCCCTGATCAGGTTAAGGGGGATTATTGCAGGTGTCCTCAGGGAGGTTTGAGTGTCTCAAAACAAGATCAGAGGGACCATTATTGATCAAGGTTGCTCTCTAGATGACCGTGACCCCCTATTGGTCCTTGACTTGTCCTTGAGAAAGAGCATACGAAGGAGCAGGCTTAGTTTCACTCTTCCAGTCATATTATCATCAATTGTAAACCAGTGTTTCAAAAGGCTTTTGTGTATTCTCTCGATCATCATTTGAGAGATTGATTTCGACCTTTGTTGGATCATGAAAATTTAATGGTAAGATGTATAATAGATTGGAATTGGTGGTGCACTGACACCACAGGATAAAAATTCATTGTAAAAATTTAATAGAATTTTTGATCTTTCTGATTTATAAGCACTCAGCAACAATTGAGCTTTGTATTTAGGGCTAAACATATGTGAGGACTGCTTGCATATGGAGAAGATGAAACTTGAGCTTTGGAGTGTCTGCTGATGTTTTGTCCTGGGGAGTCTTTAATGAGAACTCCTTTTCTTCTGTAGTTTGATTTTGCCATGGGCCAGAAATCTGACTTGGCTGGAATGCAGTAATGAGTCTGCTCCATTGTTTTTGTAGATACTTAAAATGTCGTTAGTAAGATTTTGGAGGTTTGTGTTCGGAATGTGTTTGGATCACTGGGATTCATCATGGTGGCACTTGTTATATATCTTTTTCAAAGATACAGTAACTCACAAAAGTGAGTATACCCCTCACATTTTTGTAAATATTTGATTATATCTTTTCATGTGACAACACTGAAGAAATGACACTTTGCTAGAATGTAAAGTATTTTGAGTAGTGAGTGTAGTGAACCATTAATGTCTAAACCGTTGGCAACAAAAGTGAGTACACCCCTAAGTGAAATTGTCCAAATTGGGCCCAAAGTGTCTATTTTTTGTGGTCACCATTATTTTCCAGCACTGCCTTAACCTTCTTGGCCATGGAGTTCACCAGAGCTTCACAGGTTGCCATTGGAGTCGTCTTTCACAGAGTTGGTGGATGTTGGAGACATTGTGCTCCTCCACCTTCCGTTTGAGGATGCCCCACAGATGCTCAATAGGGTTCAGGTCTGGAGACATGCTTGGCTAGTCTATCACCTTCACCCTCAGCTTCTTTAGCAAGGCAGTGGTCATCTTGGAGGTGTGGAAGAGGACCCCAGTGGCATAGAGAAACCCCAGTTTCCTTCATTCTCCTCTTCAGGAGGTAAAATGCTTCCTCAGTTGGGTTAAGGTCAGTTGAGTGACACAGCCATTCTAAAACATTGTTGCATGATTAAGTTCCTTCCGATTAGATTGGATGCATAGATTGGTAGAGTGGGTTGTCCTCTAATTGTAAGGTTGGTGGTTCGATTCCCGACCCATGTGACTCCACATACCGAAGTGTCCTTGTTCAAGACACTGAACCCCAAGTTGTTACTGATGACAAATTAGCGCCTTGCATGGCAGCTCTGCTACCATTGGTGTGTGTGTGTGAATGAGACACCGTGTGAAGCACTTTGAATAAAAGTGCTATATAAGTGCAGACTATTTACCATTCTGAATTCATTCATCTAGGAATGCATTGGCATTCAGAACGGCATTAATTTTCCTTCACATGGGTTCTACAAGAGGCTTGTATGCATTTTTGCAGGAATATTGTCCCATATGGAAATTATTCCGGTGAATATTTGCCGTGCACTGGGTGACTTGATGTAAACAGCTCTTTCCATTTAATTCCAAAGATGCTCAGGGTTGAGATCCAGGACTGTGCAGGCCAGTGAAACAATGAAAGCTTGCTCTTGGAGCCATTCGTTGACTGTACCTTCTTTGTGACTGGGTGCATCCTGGGGGCACTGGCCATCCGACTATGCTTAAACTGTTTTCCATGAAGCAATAAAGTTGCTCAGCTGTTCATGTTTTTCTCTGACACACAAAATGTTCAGCTCTAGCTTTTTGGAATCAGATCATTATTACATTCTGGGATGACTGTCTATAAAATGTACTGATCTTTTTGTTTTCATCAAAACATAACGTGAGTTTTCAGGCCGGAAAAATAGCTACTCGGTGTGACTAACATCAGCAGATAACCCCAACCTTTAACCTCCCCTTGGGGGTATGTATGTGTGTATATGCACGTGTCCGACTGATCACTTAAATGCATTAGACTTAAATCTGTAAGAGAAAAGTTATGATCGATAGAAAGGAGCAACAACACATGATCCAGTCATTGAAGTCTGCAGTGTCAGTGTCACTGCAATGTCAGTGCTGTTATAAATCGGTGTACTTCATCCTGATACCTGTCCCTGCTTGTCACGTTTGCTATTGATCTGGTTATATAAGTAGCTCAATATCATACCTTTTCCAGAAAGCACAGCATGCATTTTGGAAGTCATTAGAACCTGAGTGCATGAACTGTGCTTTCAGTCGATTCCTCAATCGATAAATGTATGTATGGGTTTTTTTTTTTTTTTTTTTTTTTTTTTTTTT